>JAKWBJ010000162.1:1320000-1377500 GCA_023159175.1 Wohlfahrtia magnifica | reverse complement strand
GATTCCTTGAAAAACCTTAGAAAAGTAAATATTTATTATTTAACTTCTTTATTTTTTAAGTTACAGCATTAGAATCAGATAAGTTGCATACCGTTTACCATTTTAAAAAATTTTATGAATTACTGTAATGACTACTTAACAAGTTTTTAAATCGCGCTGCGTTGCTGGTAAGTTGAATATTTGGGAGGAGATGGTTCCAGAGATAAATGGAATATATATAAAACTGGTGAAAAGAAACACTCTTTCGGTATTTGAATGTTCGGATATTATTGTTCCTCGCAGATGATGTGAATACCAATTTGTCATAAAGGGAGTCAGGCTTTTTTGTAGTTATATTTCATGCAAAAAAAATAAGATTTTTAAACTTCATGTAGTCATCGAGGTGCATGCCAATGATATGTATTAAATACGGTGATATATGATCAAATCTTTTCAAAGCAAAAACATATCGAACAATATTATTAAACGCTATGTTGAGCTTTCGTTTCAAAGTCATATTGCATCCAGCAAAAATCTCAGAGGCATATAAAAGAGAAGGAGTTAAATATGTTCTGGCAACCATCATCCTTATCCTCATGGGTGTAAAGTGTTGAGTCTGCCATAGGTTTCTAATCCTCCCATAAATTATGCCACATGCTTGATTAATGTGATCCGACCATTTCACCGAGCTATTAAATGTAATGCCCAAATTTTTGGCTATATTTACCAATTGAATTTTTGTCCCATTAAGAGAAATATACAAATTCCCTCTTAGTACCGCCGGGATTTTGCCAATTGTTAAAAATTTAGACTTAATAGGTTTAAGAAGTAGTCCATTAGCTGATGCCCATTGATAAATTCTATCTAGATCAGAATTTATTTATCATTAATAGCAGAATTTATAGCTGTTTTTAAACAACTTAAATATAGCTGTACGTCATCAGCATACATTTGACTTTTGGAGTATCTGATCTGCAAAGGAAGGTCATTTGCATACATGGAGTAAAAAAGTGGGCCAAGTATGGACCCCTGCGGAACACCTCGGCTTGTAAATAAGGGTGAAGAAACAATACTACCATTGACAACTATCTGTGATCTACGAAGATATTAATTTTGTTGCGTTTGTAGAAAATTTAAACATATTTCCATCTTCAATAACAACATTTGATGGTCAACAGTGTCAAATGCTTTGAAGTGATCAAGTAAGACCAAAAATGTTAACTTATTCTTATCTAGATTGCCACGGATATTCTCAACCACCTCGGTTAATGCTGTAGTGCAGCTGTGTTGATGTCTAAAACCAGACTGACAGTCTGTTAGTAATTATAGTCGAGTATGTATTTATGTTTTTATTTATTTTGTTTATGAAGAATTCTCTCAAAAACTTTTGATATGTAGGAAAGGATAGATATTGGCCAGTAGTCACCATCACTTTTAGGCACTGGAATAATTTTCGCTGACTTCCACTCAATTGGAAAAGTGCTAGTTGTTAAAATCGTGTTAAAAATGTGATTGATTGACGTATTATATAAGGCAATATAAGTTTTAGAAAACGAGGATGGATGTCGTCTAGGCCAACAGCATTAGACTTAATTTTTAGAAATCCTTCAATTGGGTCATCCAAACTAAGATGTCGGGAGTGGAAATTCGTTTATTGTAGATATATTTTTGTTACCATCATAAAAATTCACATTTACCGGTGGTTGCGGAATATTAGCAAATTTCCTATTAATAGCATTAACATCTAATGTATCTGATTTGTGATAGGAATTAACAACTCCCATTTCGCGAGTCTGCTTCCATGTATGCTTAGTAGTTACTGCATTCTGAAATTTATTGCCGCCTGATCATTGTTACAACTTCTCTTCTCGCCTTGTGATAATCCGCAAGCAACTGTGGTGTTTTGTAACGTTTTCAACGACTAAAAAGTAGATCCCGACGTTCAATAGCCGATTTAGACTCCGAGGAAAACCAGGGATTTATTCTTTTATTAGATCTTTTGGTTCTGAGTGGGACTTGTGCATCAACAGATGGTATCTAGAAAATATCGACCCAGCTAGCAGAATAAAGGTCATTCTCAAGTGACGACATATCAACATTATTGAAGTCATGATAACAAAATGATTTTTCATGATGTTGTATACTGAAATTATATGACAGAAATATAAGATATCGCCTTGAAAAAACTGGTGCTGTTAATTGGTCATAATGAGATATTTTGCAGCTATCAGAGACGAGGAAGAGATCTAATAGAGAGGCATTCGTCTTAGTGAAATGTGTTGGCATTGAGTTATTAACAGGGTGAAGATTAAGCGAAGTCATTGTTGTACAAATATTTGAACTAGAATTGGTTATTAAATTGGCATTAAAATCTCATGATATTATAATATTGGTATAGGCAACAAAAACTTGTTCTAACTCAGATATAATGGTGTCCAATTTGAATTTTTATTTGGTCTGTAAACACACCCAAGCAGCAATTTTTCACCATAAGATGATAGCTCCACCAATATATACTCAACATCATTATCCGCAGTGAGAGTTCTCAGAAGCTTACACGAAATATTGCTCTTAATGTAAATAGCCACTCCACCAGCTTTTCCACACCGGTCACATCTAAATAATTTATATCCTCTTAATTCAACATGTTTGTCGTTGTGAGATTCATTAAACCACGTTTCTGAGATACATACGGCATCCACACCTGAATCTTCAAAAAGATAACGGAATTCATCAATTTTGCAGTATAGGCTTTGGGCATTGATGTGACAAACATTTAGTCATAGGTGTTGTTTAGAAAGTATGCGAATAACGTTATAATAACCTCTCTGGAACTAAGATGGTTAATCGTGAAGTTGGACATAAAGAATATTTGATGCAACGCAAAGTAATAAAAACCTGTTAAATATTTTAAGTGGACTGACATAGGTAAACGCAAATTTTAATACAAAGAAAAAATTATGTAATGTCATTATATTAACATATAAAAGCAGTAAAAAATAATACAAATGGGATGATAAAATAATGAAAGTTAGTGCAGTAATAAAAGTTAGTGTAATCATAATGTATTTACTAACGAAAAAGCTCGTCTAGGTCTTCAATATATTCTATAAGAAGCGGTTCATCAGTGCTCCGCTTTCTAACATAGACCAGCCCTCTAAGAGTATAGGCAGAATGAATTTTACCATCTCTTTTCAACCGCAATGCAGACATCAAAATTTTATGGTTGTGAGGGATTGAGTCTTCATTTATATAGATAGGTTGATCACTTTGCATTCCCACATGCTTAAGAGTCAGTTTACTTCGGTTTTCACGTTTGTGTCTTGCTATTGATTTAAGCAGGAAATTTTTTGCATAGGGTGATTGTAATTTGACCACTATAGCGTCTCCATTAGGCCTTTCAGGGTTATTTGATTTATATATTCTCCGCAGTCTGTATATGTTTTTTACTTGTGGAGCCGTAATATTTAAATTTTGTCTTCATTTTCAACAAATGGAATACCGCTTATTCTAATACTGTCTGCCACCATGGTATTTTCTCTCGCCAGCAATTTCCTTCTGAGCTCACAAATTTCAAACTTCATATTATCAACTTGCTTGCATTTAAGTTCTAGGTTTCTGACCCTCTCAGTTATATCACTAATAGCGTTTCTGAAGCTCTGAAACTCCAATTCCACCAAAGAGCGAATCGGCTGTTCACAATCCGAAATGAGTGATTTGATATGGTCGAAGTGGGTTTTTTCACTTTCTCGTATGGAATCTTTTATAAGTTGGGCAGTAAGAGATTCACTTTCCCTGATGAGAGCCACAAGAAAAGTCTTGTCCCCACTGGACAGACGAGGTGCCTTTAAACTATTGTCAGCAGGTGATACGGATGATGAGTCTTTTAGCCGTTTACTTGCGCTAAACTGATCTTTTATTTTCGTTATATTACGTGTTTCCATTTTATTGTTTTATAGTATCTCTACTTTTAATTAAAGTATTATCAGGAAATATTTATTTTAAAACTGTTTTATAATTTCAAGTTCTATTTTTTTGCTCAGTAGTGTAATTTTTAAATTTAACGGACAAATTTATGTTCCACCAATAAAATAAGTTCCACAAAAGCTTTATTTTCACAAGAGAATTAATTTACAAACAAAAGAAGTGATTATATATTTTTGGTTTGTTTTTATCTATGTTTTGTTTTTATTTAACACTTTTGGCGCGACAAAAATTTAGGACTTTTGTTATTGTAATTATTCTCTTATGTTTTGTTATTGTTTCGTTTATATAATTTGAGTGTTTTGTTTAAAATTTTAAGCACAGAACTTTGAGAAAGCAAAAATTTAGTTCTATTGAAATTGTTTTTGTAAATTTTATTTTATTTTGTTTTTGGCTTGTAATGTTGTTTTGTAATTTGTATTTTACTTTGGTTTGTTATTGGTTTATAATGTAAGTTATTCAATTTATGGTTCACAACTTTGAAACTAGTTTTAAAATGTATTTGTTTCTTATATTGTTTTTATTTTATTAATTTTGTCTTATGTCTCAAAAATTATTTTTATATGTAAAGATTTATTAATTTAGAAATTATTAAAAAATTATTTGGAAAATATCAACAAATTTTTCAAGAGAGATAAAAAACACGTCTGCTCGCAAAGACGACGAACAACATACGAGAATTAATAATTAATTAATATAGGAATAAATTTAACCCATTACCCGCCGTAATTCATATATGCTAAAACTAATAAACTTTACCATTCAGTTGCCATTTTATTGACCAAGTAAAGTCATTTGTTAGAGTTTTTTTTTATTATTTTTATTCAAATAAGGATTTTAAGGAACGTACTGTTTTTGGGACATTGGCGAAAAGCATTAAAATATATTACATAAAATTAATACCAAAAATTTATTTTTCGTCTTCAAATACTCTAAAACACGGATGAGCAACACGCGGACAGCGGGTCACTTGCGGCCCGTTTAACATGTCATTGCGGCCCGCCAAGCATTTTTAAAATTTGGTTTATTTTATTTACTTTCTCCCATCAATTCTTGTTTAAATTTACGTTTGCATTGCACAAAGTTAAATTTTATGCAAGAAAACTCATATCGTCTAAATTGCGACTATATTATTATAAAATTAATTACGGGAAACCCCGCATAACGCGGTATTTCTACAACACGATTTAAATAGAATTCCGATACAGTTCATCGTGAAACTGTGACTTGTATAATGCGAAGTTGTAAAGAAGTGTTGGCGACACTAATTTGTGCATACATATTTCTTTTTAATGTAAAACGTGGGATTTCTCTTTTGTTCAAACATCAAATACGAACGCACAGCCTCTGTGGTTATTTGTGTTTGCTCTGTCACACAATTAGTCAGACTAATAAGCTGTTAACTAACAATTTTTGTATTTCTTGAAAAAGTTAGTGAAATTTTATTGTCGAAAAGGTAATATTAGAGTTTTCTTTACTCAAAATTAAGTTTTTCCCCAAACTTTGTTAACTTTAAAATTTTTTTCCATAATAGAATGTCCGAAAAGAAAACAAAAAACGGACGATTGCGGATAAGCATAGGAATTTCCAAGAAAAGTGGAAATTTGCTTATTTTTCACTTTCGCCAAAAATAAAGCTGTATGCTTAATATGCTCAGAGGCCGTGTCGACTTTAAAAGAATATAACATAAAAAGGCATTACGATACAAATACCTAACAGGACAACTCCGGATAGATAAGTTTTTATCAAACGGAGAAAAACTTCGAAAAACAACAGGATTTTTTTTTAAATCAAACTGTTTTAACAAATGTCGCAGTAAAGTCTAGTTATCTTGTCAGTCAAATACTGGCAAAAAAATGAAACCCTTCGCGGATGGGAGATGATAAAAGAATGTCTGACTGCTGTCGCAGAAATAGCATTTCCTGAAAAAATAAAAATTATGTCAAACATTAGTTTATCAAGATTCTCCGTAGCAAGGAGAATTGAAGACCTGTCTGAGAACATAGCAACAACGCCTTGTGAACGCATTGCAAAATTCGAATACTGTTCTTTGGCACTTGATGGGAGTTCCGATATTAGCGATACAGCACAGCTGGCTATATTTATACGTGGTGTTGACTCCAATTTTAATATAACCGAAGAATTGTGTTCACTAATTCCTATGCAAGGAACTACAACCGGCAAAGACTTGTACGATGAACTAAAGTCTGTCTTGGAAAATTTTTCAATTTTATTAGAAAAAATTATGTGTGTATCGACAGATGGAGCACGAGCAATGTCAAGTATGGAGGTTGCAGTATCAGGAAAGCTGTTTCAAGACATTATGAAGGTCACAGGAAGGGAAATATTCATTAACCACTGAGTAATTCACTAGGAAAATTTACCAATAATTAAGTTAATTAATTTTATTAAGTCGCGAGCGTTAAATCACCGCCAGCTTAAAGAATTCCTAAAGGATTTAGAAACTGAATATGACGATGAGGTTTTTAATACAGGAGTACGTTGGCTTAGTAGAGGTGAAAGAGTATACAACTTAAAAAGCGAAATACAATTTTTCTTGGATATGACTTCCCTCATTTTAGTAATAAAGAATGGATGTGTGACTTTGGGTTTCTTATCGACATAACCTAACATCTCAACGATCTTAATATTGAACTTCAAGGCAAAGGACTGTTTATTCATAACTTGTATTACAAAATTCAGGGATTTGAGTGCAAATTAAAATTGTGCAAACAGCATCTTTTGCAGAATAATATGTCTCACTTTCCACATTTAGAATAAGTAAATGTTACCATTTCTCAAAAATACGCACCATATATAAACATTTTAATCAACGAACTTCAATTACGATTCCAAATGTTCAAAACTGAGAAGACAGCGATTCCACTAAAAATGTTTTCCTCACATTTAATATCGTTGTGGATACAGTTCCCAAAGAGTTTCAAATGGAAGTGATTGAAATGCAGAATAATACAGATTTAAAAAATTTATTTCTATCAGTAAACATCGAAAACTTTTATAAATCATATGTGAGCCCTGGAAATTCCGAACAATTATTTTCAACCATGAAATTCATCAGAAACAACCACCGATCAAGACTAAGTGATGCACGATTAGAAAGCTGCGTACGTGTAGCCATCTCATCAATTCCAGCTGATATCGATCAGCTTGTATCGAAAAAACAGTGCCAAATTTCTCACTAAAAATACTTTGCATACTTTTTTTGCATTAAAATCTGTGTGTGAAATCTTTATTTCCTTTTAATTTTTTATATTAATATTTATTATAAATAAAATTTTCAAATTATTAAAAAGTGTTACTTTATGCAAGGCCCTCCAAAAAATTTTGAAATTTAAATTAGCCCGTTGATAAAAAGGTTGCTCCACCCTGCTCTAAAAAATTTAAACTGAAACTAATTATTCAATTTTTAGAAATAACTTTAAATTTATACTTATTTATAGACTATGAAAATGTTCAAAACATTTATCGTGCAATGGAACATTACACTTTTTGTATATTCTTGTTGTTTTTTTCCACAATCCGCACATCTGCGTTGTGTTGCTATTGGTTTTATCTGATCTTTGCGGTCATAGAGTACTCCCATACTAAGTCTTCGTTCAGCAACTTTCGACTTTTGTAGACCTGTTCTTTTATGGACATATTTCATGCTTTATAGATAGCCAAAAACTATTTTACGACGAATTTCAAGGAGAGAAACTTTCTCACAAGGGTGCGATATTTGTTACAATCGCCATGTGTTTGCAACGGCAACATCCAAAAACTGGGTATATAATGGCCACTACCATTTTTTAGGACGAATTACTGTTGTGTATAATGATATTTGTTTATCTATCAGGTCGACATTGGGACAGTTACATATTTCTTATCTTTCCTCGAAAAACGCTTGACATTTCCTAACATTAATGCGTCACTCTAGTTCGTCGCCATTGTCACGGTTTTTTTGTCTCTACAACGAACCATCCGTTTTTCGTTCTCTTTATCAAACCTTATTTCATGATAGCCTCGTTCTTTTCTATTTCCTTACATGGCATTACAGGACACTGCTTTGTTCTATTCTCACGAATAGTTCCTGTTGCCTTTAGTTTAACTTGCCCCAAGACTTTTAAAAGTTCGCGGCTCGAAAAAAAATTGTCAAAAAAAATTCATGATCCTCCATGGTATCGGGTGGAATAACATCTACCAGAGTTTTTACTACTTTGGAGCCTAGGGGACCTTCATTATGTTATCTGACCTCTACGTTTGTAGAGGAATCTACATCTAATATAAAGCTTTATTTCTCGGAATCTGTTTCTCGGCATTGAATCGAGAACAATCGATACCCCAACGACTGCTGCCTGTTCCCAGCACATATCCTCCTGTGGTAGTTTATGATATCCACTTATGAGCAAAATTGCAATAAATATCTTCAAATCGGCTAGGCTCAGAGAGAAATTGGTAACATTATTTTGTTTTGCACTTTGCTCAATTATAAGTTTAAATATATTATCTGAGAACATATATTCAAATATTTCGATAGCTCACGATTTATCTAATTTCTCAGTAACAAATTCTGTCTTTTCCTTAGAACATCTAGCAGTTTTAGTATAAGCAGTTTAGTATAAGCAATTGACCTTTTTGGTTTTTAAACTTTTTAGCAGAACTTGACGATGTTTCCTCTGTTTGACTTTCCTCACGTTGTGGTATGAATAGTTCAAAAGTTCCAGCAATATCGGTAACAATATCATTCTAATATAAATTATTTTCTACCATATCTTCATTATCCGTCATATTGTCTGTATCTGGCGGTCTAATGTCAACACTAACGTAATTATGATCCTCATTTTCTATGCTTGCCAAAAATTCAACATCTTCCATCAACGCAGTAAGCTCAGAAACAGTTAAATATTTTCCCTAAAAGAACAGTGACAGCCATTTGACCGGTCAATTGACTGGCACTGTGACTGAAATTTCTATCATTTCTTTTTATCAAGTTATTAAGGGCAAAATGTAAAAAATGACCGAATCATTTGTGTACATGTGATTTTTTATCCTTCTCTAACTTATGAATTCTGTCTACTATAAAACATATATCTGAGCTTCCCTATCTACTGCTATTTACTTATCAAAGATGATACAAATATTTGTCATAGTTGACAAATACTGATTTACTCAAACCTGATATAGATATTCAACAGATTTGCCTGGTCAAGATTGATTACTAGTTTTGTCACAGTAGACTAATCAATTTTGATGTATAAATCCATCACAGGAGATGGGTATGTACTTTTTTAATAATAAGACCATTATTTTTCATACTTATTTTACATTTATTTTATACATTTATACATTACATTTATTTTATAATTTAGTATTTGAAATATGTAAATTTTGTAATTTTGATCATTAATTTGAATTGAAAAAAAGAAAAGAATGCTTTTAATTTATAATATTAGTTTAAATAAGTTATAATTCGTTTGAAGTTAATCTTAGAATTATTTTATTATGATTAAATATGTAAATAATAAATAAATAAATATAAATAACACATAACAATTAATTTTTAAAAATTGACAGGAACACAAATTTATTTTCTTAAATACTTTTTCTGTTTAACTCTGTGGTGACTGCGTTTTACCGCCTTCCGCACACTTTTTTCGAATTCGAAAGCCCCTTGTTGGAAAACATCTGAAATTTTAAGAAGAGATATTCATACAAGTAATAATTTGTTCTTTATTTATACGTGGAAACAATATATGAATACCTCGTAGGGTTTTATTGAATAAAGTAAGTTTTGCTAGAGCTTGCTTATCCAACCTCCCTTCCCACTTGAAGTTTTGAAACAGGTCGTCGGTAAATAAGGCGCGGATGACGGAGCTGACATCCTCCGACGTCCCTTTTAATTTAAGCAGGTATGTTTTCTGCAAACAAACATAAATATTTGAATATTAAAATAAAATGTAAATTTAAATTTGTTACCACTGTCTGAGCGAAGACCGTTTTTAATTTTTCTTCCATTTCATTAACCTCAGCAAGGGTCTTTAGAGGAAGCATTGTGGCGACTTCATTTAGATTTTCATCGTGTATTTCGCCAGTCATGCCACATACAATATTTTCAATTTTTTTACTTGATATTTTGCACTCCATTAAAATTTTGTTTTGGGCCTCTTGCTCTGGTTTTGTTACCACCTGTAAAAATATTTATCAATAGTATCAAATAAGAATAAATAACAAACAAAAAAAGTAGTCAAATACTTACACTTGCCCCAATGGCCTCCAGCTTCTTAGCAACTGATTCTTGATTAGCAACAATAGCACTTTGCACATTACTTAAAATACTCTGATTATCCTGAATAGTAAAAAACTGTAAAAAAGGAAGAAAATAAATAATATTCGAAAAAAAAAACGTTAACGTTTTTTCTATATTTTCAGTCGTATGGAAATGTTTAATAATAATTCAGTGATGTCTGAAATGAAAAAAATATTGCTAATCTATATGATTTAAAAGAAAAAAATTAAATTACCTTGATTTTTTAGACTATTTGTAACTACAGGTAGTGCCGATGGGTTTGGCTCATTTACATCAAAACGTATACATTTCGGCTTATTACGGACTCGTTTGCTTAAAAGTGAAATTATTAAAAGATACGTTTACTTTTAATTTTTTCACGATAACCGTTTGCTTCGGAAATATTTTTGGAACTCATGTGATAAAATAAAAGATTATTAATTTATGTTAAGATTTATTGAAATAAAATGCGCGACTTAGTGAGAAAATTCATGGAAAAGGTTGAGTAAAAGGGGTGTCAAAAGAAACTTGTTATTTTGGGGAATACAAAAATATTTAAAATCTACATCTTCTATTTTACTATTGTGATTTCACTACTCAACTCACTTGCAACGACTATACCTAGATCATTAAACGACTGAAAGGGTTATTCGAAAAAATTTTCTGTCTTCTGGAAAGCTTTACATTTGTATTTATATTGTGATAAATTTACCACACTAACTAATTTTATTGGTCCTAAATTTTTACTAAAACAAAAGCTGTCTTTATACATTATATGATTATTGCTAAAGCTTTCTAATTTAGAACTATGCCTTTCCTCTCTTTCCTCTAGCCTAAGAAATATCTGCTGTAAAATTTTGTTTGGCTTCTTAACTATTTTTTTAATGTATTGCATATAATTTTCAAATTTATATGCTGAAAATGAATCTAGTGGTCTATATTGCTTTACGCACTCTGCTAAATGAAGTAATCCGTGAACGTTGAAACTAATCAATTCATCACCATATAACTTTCCAAAAGAATCTACGAAATCTTCCAGTACTTTCTGTGCAATAATAAAAAATGATTATATTGATCACTAGTGATGCAATCTTTTAAAATGAAAATTCCTGTATATAATAGAAACTGCCTAAATTCCGTAAACTTCCAATTATTAAATTCATCTAAACTCTTAGGTGTACGACAAAATTCTGACGGAACATTCTCAGCAACAAAAGTTAATTTTTCATTGATTTTCATTGATTGCCCTAGCTGGAGAGTCACAAATGAACGAACGAACATTAAACCTCAGCAAATTTTCATTGCGACCTACTTTTACACCATTTTCTCTTAGCAACTTTACTTCTTCGCAGAAATCTGCCATAAAACTATTTAAATTTTGTGGCTTCTTAAGACCTGAAAAACAATCAATCATAAAAGGGCTAACATTATTGAAACCTACAATTTTTCCTAAAATGGGCCCCAACACTCTACTTGAGGTTTTAAAAAGCCTTAAACCATCAACTCCTACATCGATTAAAACTTCCTCTTTCTTTTCTAAATATTCAAATGATTCTGAAAGAAAATATTTCTGTATACCTATGTGTAAAAATTCTCCTTCTGGTATGTTCGAAATTCGAATAGTTTTCCTACTTATATTTAAAAGAGTTTTGGATGATAACGGTAAATCTGTCACTCCTATCCTCTTTAGTGTATGCAATAAGTCCTCTAAGGTCGTTTGAGATATATTATTTCTAAGAACCCATGACTTTATTTCCTGACTTTTGCTTTACTTTATATCTCCCTCGGTATTAATTTCTATTAATTCTGACTATATCTAGTCTATCACTTTCTAAAGGTTCACCCTCTTCTGTTTGTTTTGAATAAATAACATGGATGCTTAAATAAAATAAAATGGATGCTTGTGAGTCACAAACTAAATTTGAGTTAATATTTTCTACATAATTTATTTTAATAGGATTTTCTACACCGTTCGCATTCCATTTCTATTAATCTTTCAAATTTTTTCACATTTGTTTCATATATTTTTTTTCTGTTGAAATCAAGGCTTTTAATTTTCTTTTTTGCTACTTTTGTTTTTTCTTTTTTAACTGTTTTGATTTTAACTGCTTGTCGTAATTTTATGCTTATTTTTTTAACTTTTTTTATATTTTTTTATTGTTTTTATTTTTATAATTTCTCCAAAAATTGTTTTTATATATTATTATTTATAAATACTTTTAAAAATTTGCACTATAAAACTTTATTTTAATTAATTTAAATAAATAATTTTAGCGGGGTTAAGCACGGCGGGTCGCACAGAAATATAAATACTATATGCACAACTCGATTTTATATATTTGTTGTTTCACTCTTTCATATGCCTTTGCATATACCTTCTATTACTTTAATAAATGGTGTTGCCACGGCTAACGATTTTTTCCTTGTCTGATTTTAATTTTAAAAACCACCCAAAATTCCTCCAAATCTCGCATATTCTTTTAAATTAATTTAATACAAATTTTATCAAATATTGAAAATAATGTAAATTATAAAGCTTTTTTATAACTTATATTTGATATTTAGTTGGGTATATATACACAAACATCATGATAAAATTAAATTTATTTCACTAAATAAATTCTTTTCAATTTTGCTTACAATATGGAACAATGGCAACGCTAGTACCTAACAGTTTAATAAAAAATACTTATAAATGTGTAAAAATTGCTTATGTGTTAGTTTCGGTCATCCATTTCTTGTAGGGTTCTTAAGCCATTTCTAAAAAAAAATATTTGAATAGTTACATATTGCACTTTCCACCAATATCCCTAAAATGGGACTTTGAATTTTGAAGAGACAATTTTTTACCTCGGATATTTTTAACGCAAAACTTTGTATTAGTTACATAAAAAATGGATAAACAAGCATAGACAAACAACGATGTGTTTTTTCCCTTTTTTTTATAAGTTCCGCTACTAAATACGAACACACTCATTTGACAGGTTGAAGTGGTCAGCTTCAACGAAAATTTGACAATCATTTGCAACTAACTGGTAAAAACTTTTAATATTACCAAAGAAGATGCCATATTTTCTTACTATTTTAGCAAAAGTTTTATAAAAATACGATTCAGTTATTAAAGTAAGTACTTTTTAAAATATGTCCTAAAAATAGGACAATGGCGGATAATAGGTTAATATGTTTGATTTTTATACTTTTAATTGTCGCGTGTCAATTATATATTAATTTAGAAAAAATCCATAAAAGTTTAATTTTTTCTATGTTGTATGTTTCAAAACTGATTATTATTTTTTAGGTACAATTACTATTTTATATTGTTACGAAAATAAAAATGCATAAAGAGAAGATACACCAACATCAGTACATTTGAACTTAATTGTGGGATTTTAGTCTATTGGTTTGTGTCAAGGCTGTCAATGCTGTAATTTTTTGTGTTATTAACAATGTTACCAATTGCATGTTAAACGGTGTTACCAATTCAACTTTTGGATGTTACATTTAAAATTAACGAAACTGAATAGATTTTAGAAAATTTAAGACTTTACCGGATCATTCGAAACTGTTGCTAAGAGTTGAGTCATGGGTAAATTGATGTATTAAGCGAATATCAAATAAGTTGGATGCTGTTTAGTTACAATTGTATAAAGTAGAAGTTAAATAATCGACTGTATAAGTAAAACATTAAAATGGCTACATTTGTTATATTCTACGCAATTTAACAGAACTCAAACGTTTTAAAAAGGTTAAAACGCAGCAATATTTTAAATAAATCTTTAAAATTCTCAAGTGGGTTTTTGTTTTCAGCAACGATGATGACTCAAAGCACGAAATATGTAGATCATAAACAATACAAACAATTCAGCAAGACTACTCCTCATTTCTACATTTTTACTTTTTATTGAATAAAATGAACATTAACTGTTAAAAATTATAAAAAATAAGATTTTATACGATATCTCGAAAACCAGAACTAATCAGTGCCACAAATCTCCTAAAAATAGCTATTAGTTGCTCCAATCCAGAAAGAGCTTTTTTTATCCATCAAATATCGTACTTTAACTAATTTAAATTTAAAACCGAAAATAAGATACATGGATACGATATTCTTCCATTTTAATGACTAAAATGCGTATGGATTTTCGTAGGGGAAGTCTTTTTAACGTGTAGGGAATATTCGAATATTTTTGTAAGCTTATGTATTTTTAAATAAATATACTGGCAACACTGGTCCTAACAGACAATGTCATCAAAAATCATTGAGCTTTATTCGTTAACAGTGAGGTGTAACAGAAAAAATCCTGCATAGTTCAGCATGTAGTTCATTCATAAAAATTGGGTCATAACAGACAATGTCGTTAAATTTCAGCATGATGTTGGCTCATAACAGACAATGGGGCTAAGTTTCAGCTTTATTTAGTATGGTGACATTCTAGGAGTTTCATCCATAATCCTTTGCTTATGTCATCGTCACTATTATTATCAATTAAATTTTTCATTTGTAATAATTTCGTAGGAATTTCGACTTAAAACTTGATACATTGTGACGATGATTCAATGATGAAAATATCGTAGTGACAATAAATATACAGTAGTATCATAAGAAAATAGAGTAGTTGTTAATTTTACAAAGCTCAGTTCCAAAGAACTATATTAATTTAAAAATAACCTCTTGCTTTTTTATCTCATTTAAATTTTAATATTTAAAAATTTAGTTCAAAAGAGCTGTACATCTCTATTTTGAAAGAAAAACTCTTAAATTAAAGTAAAACTTTAGTTTTATTTGTTGTTCCGAAAATTTTACAACTTTATTTACTCATATATAAAAAAAGAACATTTAAGAACATTATTGTAAAAAATGGGGTGGAATGGAGTGCAGCTGTTTACGTGGCGTTTTAGCTTACTACTATGCTCAATCTCTACTCTGACCTCCACGTGGTGTATCCTGGAAACCTGAGCAACCTTGATGAAGACTCGATAACCAACCCGTGCAGGATTCTACTTCAGGGCTAATATGAGAGGGAGATCTCTTGGGGCCATTGGAAATTGACGGAGTTATTAAACTTTTTATTAAAGCAACTCATGAAAAAATCATGCGATTATTGTGAAATTATAAACTTTTTTCAAAAATACAATTTCAAAGTAATAAAAAATATATCAATTTATTGACAATTATGTGTTTTTAATGTGTTGTATTACCATGATCCCATTCGGCGCAGCATAACTCAAGTAATCTTCTTCCATTGTCACTAGATTCTAATAATTAAAGCAAAATAATAAGTTGCCTAAATAGCGATAATATTTTATTCAGACTGTGAAGAGCTTTTGATAAACATTAATGGCCGTAAGCTATGTATTTGGTTTCATAATAATCCAAATTTTTTTATTATTCTCACAAAATATCCGACTAGGATAGAATAGAATAGTATCATGCCTTTCTTTTATTGATTTTTTCATAATTTCTACTTCCATTAATATTAACTTTGAACCTAGTTTTAATGACAAATTAAGAACTCTATTTGTAGAATCTGGCCATTTTACTGTTAAGCTTCCTATTCTTCAAAACAACGTAACTTTGAGACAGCCCATAGAAATTTTAAATTATCACAAAATTAATGTTTTCGTTTTGAATAGAGTTCTTAAGAAAAATTTGGATGGCCGTAGTTTACCCAGAAATTGTACTATCAATGAAATTGATAATAATTTATTGCTTTTAAATAGTGTTTTTAATTCCGCTATTCAAGACTCAATTCCGAAAATAACTACTCGTACCAAGGGAAAAATTAATTTATCAAGACAAATTTTAGATTTTATTAAGGAAAAGAAATATTATGCAAGACTTTATTTAGAAACTATGTAAAAAAGAAGGACCACAAACACTGATGTAAAAGACCATACCATTTCTTTTATTCATACATACACGCATGTCATACTATAAGTACTTATTGTACACATGAGTACTTAATGCACTCTAAATATTTTCCCATACCCATTGATACTCATACTTCGAGTGGATGAGTATGCCCTCACCCAATTATGTTTATTTGTATAGCATATATAGAAACATGTTATATAAGATGGTTGTGTACAGACATGTTTGCTATAAGTGTGAAGTGGAATTATATTTGTATGTCGTTAATGTATGGGTATACTATTTGCGTGAAGCAATTCGCCGAAAGAGACCAGAATTGTGGGCAGAAAACTCGTGGATTTTGCACCATGATAACGCACCGTCGCACAGTGCCATCACTATTCGAAATTTATTGACGAAAAATGCAATAAATATCATCCAACAGACACAGAATTCACCCGATTTGGCTAACTGTGACTTCTTTCTGTTCAATCGAGTTAAAAAACCATTACGGGGAACGCGTTCCAGCAGCCGTTTCTATCGCCAACACACATAGAAATAGATGTACTCTTGGCTACGTAGCTTCTACAAATATCCAGCGATGACGCTAAGATTTAGCGGAAATATCAAGAACAGATGTACCAACCTAACAAAAAAAAACTCAAATCGAAACGATGGGATCGCCACCAGGAGGTTATTCCCAAAACTTTTTGATCAACATCTAAAAATATAGATAAGTACCTAAGTATACTCTGTTTTTGAGTACCTATTGTCATTCTCCGGTGTAAATATATTTTTGTATACCCAATCGTTTACATTAACAATTCCATTGGTTACATCTTAATAATCCGTCGTGATAGAATCCTTAAAGAGCTCACGAGCAAGCAATCCATATAGAAGAATTTATTATGTTCATAACATTTTTAAGAAACCATGCGACCGCATACTACTTCACCTTAAGTTTCTTTCATTGACAAGTGATATATATGCCTGTGCATAGAAAAAAATTTGAAAATGTCTGGAAAAACAACATATCAATTGACAAGTGGTACACACAACCTGTTCGAATTTTATTAGAAAACAATTTGGTTTAGTTTTTAAATATTCTTTTAATCAGCACATTACCTTCCGATGCCTGTACGGCTGCTTAACGATAATGTGTACATATGAACATCTTACTATTATAAGATGTATGTACATATCGCACTTGTAACACTATAGTGAGGCAACTCAAAATTTTAAATTTTTTAGTAGAGACAAAACTTTTCTGTTTAAAAAGAAATTATATCACAAAACGGGGTAACAACAAGTGTTGTTTTTGGCGAAAGAGACATAATCATGTAATATTTTTAAAGTGGGTAGCTATGACCACCGTATATCGTTTTCTTGCAAAAAGTTAAAAATGAAAAATTTTGAGTTGACACACTTTAGCGGTAAAAGTGCGATATGTATCTATGAAAGTATGTATGTAGATGAAAATATCAATTAAAGTTTAGGGTTGTAGATACGAAAAACTGACTTACAGTTCATGCTGCAGGTAGACAATTTGATTGTCAAGATCAGTCAGCAATTTCAAACATAAAGAAGTTAAGAGAAAATAAAATGACATCAATAGATAAAAACCAAAAGCGACTAACTTCTGTTTCTATTTATACCTATACCCACCTCTATATATTTGTTTTTGTTTTTGTAAGCCAAACAAGGTCGTGTTGTGGAGCACAATTCAACGTCAACACCTGAATTTTACTTTCTGCGCAGAAAACCAAAACTCAATTTACACTGAGAGAAACTAATATACATACATATTTTTACTTTTATATTACACGGTGCGAAAAAAAATACCTGCGAACTGATACATGCTACTTACTTTTCTGATCAGGCGCTGTTGACTACAACAAGAATCTGTTTTTAAATTTTTCGAAACACCTCCAAAATTGTGAATTACGGTTAAAACACCGGTTTTTCGTACCTTCATGCACTCATAAGTTAATAACTTAGCCTAACTGACTTGGAGAGAAGAGAAACGGACTTTTTAAATTATATACTATATACATACATATGTACATCAATTAAATAAGCATAGTGAATCTGTTTGTTTTTTTTCAGACTTGTATACATTTCCTTTTACAGCCTTGTATACATTTTGTTAGAACACATGGAAGATGCTAAAAATGTGAAACGTGCATTTATGCTATAGACACATTCAAGGCTACCGACCATCGACTACAAGCTGTCAGAAATATATAGGGTCCGCCATCTAACGTTTTTTTTTCCAACTAGTGCTGAATGAATTTCATGAATGGTAACACTTAGCTGATGTCTGATTTGACAGATAATTAGTTTTATCCTTCCGCTGGACGAATATGGTTGTGTATATGTTTCGCTAAGTGGGCCTGCGATCGACTTACAGAAAATGCCGATTTTGCCAAAAAAAAAATCATCTTTTCAGATGAAGCTAATTTTGATCTTGGCGGGTATGTATACAAGCCAAATTGTCGCAATTGGGGCACAGAAAACCAGCACGCATACATTGAAAAGCCGATACACCCAAGACGAGTCACTATTTGGTGCGTATTTTGGTCCAGAGGCATAATTGGGCCATTTTTCTTCGAAAATGAGCAAGGAGTAGTCGTTACAGTCAATGGCGATCGTTATCGGGCCATGTTGAACGAATTTTTGTTGACAAAAATTGAAGAGGAGGATATTAGCAACATTTGGTATTAACAGGACGGCGCTACATGCCACACAGCCGAAGCTGCACTCAATGTTTTGCGCCCTGTTTTTGAAGATCGCGTTATCAGCCGCAGAGCTGATGTAGTTTGGCCACCTCGGAGCTACGATTTGACACCGTGCCGTGCACCGTGTGGGGTGCCTTCAAAGATAAGTTTTACGGCAACAAGCCAGAGACAATTGACGCTTTAAAGGACAATATTCGTGAAGCCATTGGTGAAATACAGCTACACACAATTGGTAATGTGCTTAAAAATTGGACCGATCGTGTAGGCTACTGCATGGCCAGCCGAGGCAGCCATTTGATTGAATTTATTTTCCATTATTAACCGGAAAGATTGTACTTTCAAATAAAATAAGAAATTTGAGAAAATATTCATTATATTTTTTACAGCATTTTCAAAAAATTTATTTGGCGGACCCTTTAAGACATATGTGCATAAGAGAATAAATATTTGCGGCAACACGACTATCGACTACACGACTAATGTTGTAGCCCGTAGCCAACTTATTCTAATTTCTATTTTTCTTGGCGGCAACAAGCAGTTCAGTGCTGTCAATAAAATATGATGCATGAAATAGAAGATTAAAAAACGCAGTACATGAAATATGTACGTTAAAGACATATAAAAAATTATAACAATTTTTCTGTCCAATTATGTATGTAATACGTTGGCTAGGCATTTTGTATATGCACCTATTGAAAAAAAAAAAAAAAACATAAATATTTTAGTAGAAAATACTATATGAAAGTAGCATTTAAAAAATTTCCTTTTAGAAAAAAAAAAAAATATTTACAAAATTAAGAAAAAAAAATTTATTTTAAATTAGTTTTTTTTTTAAATGTCATAAATGCCATTAATAAACTTAAATTTTCAGTAATGCCACTACAATTTATTGCTAGTGATGGCGCTAAAATTAACGTAAGATGTTGAGTGGAACAAAATTATTTAGGAATATTTGTAAGTTGATGGTATATGTTAAATGTTGATAAGTGTTAAAAAGCCTATTAAACAAACATATTTTTCACTAAATTTTTTCACAGTTATCAAATTTAGAAATATTTTTGATCACTTTTTTTATAGGAACCGCACTATGTATAAATAAATTAATAAACTATATATGTTTAGTTATGAATAAACTGAGTCTTAAGTTTTAGAAATCCTTTGAAAATTGACGGAGTTATTAAGCTTTTAGTAAAAAAAACTTATGAAAAGATCTTACAGCTGCTAGTAAAGTGGAATTATTTTATTACTTTCAAACTGCGTATTTAAATGACGTTTAAAATTTGGTAATAAGCGCATGATTGATTCATGAGTTGCTTTACTGAAAAGTATCATAAGAAATTCAAGTTAAAAATAGCACGAAAATTTTAAAAATAGTTATGGAAAATGGCACCAAAAAACGCTGAAAATATCACAAAAAACAAGGCATAAAACAAAAAAAAAAACTAAGATTTAATACAATTTGGTATTATTAAATTTTGTAATTGTTTTGTAACATACAATCATGTATTTTTAAATATTTTAAAGCAGAAATTATCTTCTATTGTCACATAAAATAGTTGAGTATATAGAAAAGACTTGAATACATTGAATTAATTTAGTGGAAAATTTTCAATACATTTTTAAACCACTAAAGTTCATGTTTGTACAACAATGCATGCTTACATGGTCAGTAAATATTGAAGATCACTCTATTTTGAACGGTTCGCGCCCGAAATCTGATTGAAAAGACGTATTTCGATATACAAAATCTTTAGAGCGAACATCATTCTGAATCTCACGAAGACATTACTGTCAATTATATTGGACAACAAATTATCGCTCATTTATCTAAACTAACTGTCATAACAAAGAAAATAAAAATTCCTGTGAAATAAACTAATTTAGGAATGACAAATATATATATATATATATATATATATATATATATATATATATATATATATATATATATATATTTCAAATATATATATATTTATATATATATATATATATATATATATATATATATATATATATATATATATTTATACAAAAGCTGAAAAAAAAAATTGTGAAATATATTTTAATGTATAAAAGAATGTCTTTAAGCAAAACATATACAAAACGCCATATATGTATATCCACACAAAGAAGAGTATGGTCGCAATCGTAATTCAGACAGCGAACTAATCGGTTCATAATACCGTATGCCATGCTATAAAGAAAAGAAAGTCAAATTCAAAATAATTGTAAAAATTGAATTAAGTAACATATGTCCTTTTTATCTTGCTCTGATCTTAAGTAAACATATAAAGTATTGCATAATAACTAACTTTCAAAACTTCAAATCCTAGTTGATCTGTTCATTTGTATTAAATTATTTCTCTTCAGATAACCCTCCCAGTTTCTGTTTCTAGTCGAACACACATTACATGTTTACTGTTTATATGTATATAAGTACTTTGCTTATCATGGGCTTAATTGAAGATTTGTGTTGAATATATTAAAAAAAAAGTGTAGTGGTGTGGACAAATAGTGCATATGTGTAAAAGACTTTGTAACAAGTGTGTCCAATTTGGTAATCTTTTACAATGCA
The DNA here is from genome assembly GCA_023159175.1 of Wohlfahrtia magnifica. Classification (NCBI taxonomy): domain Eukaryota; kingdom Metazoa; phylum Arthropoda; class Insecta; order Diptera; family Sarcophagidae; genus Wohlfahrtia; species Wohlfahrtia magnifica. The sequence continues at coordinate 1,356,087 of JAKWBJ010000162.1, read as the reverse complement.
TTGTGATTTGAATGCCCATTTTCGTAAAAGGCTTCAACAATCTTAAATCGCTGCTCAGTTGTGTAACTCTCCGTGGTTAAATTTGTCGAACATTGAAATAAAGAAATGTCAAATTAAGTTAGGCAAAAAACTTGACGATGAGGTGTGACTCACAATTAACATCGCGCATTATGCTTGAACCACCCTATGGCAATAGCTAAAACCCGGAGTAATTCGCTACCTCCATCTTAATTATTATCCTGAATGTCATTTTAGTCACATTTTTCCTCTTTTTTCCACCTTCTGTCCCCTTGTGGTCCAAATCCAAACATTTGAGATAGCCTATAGTTCCCTGCAGAAAGACACTGTAGAATCCGTCCGACTGTCGCCGTTCTCCACATATACAAAACTCAATATTTAGTATGAATGGAAGGCGCACATCTACTTATTTAATTCACCCAGTTACTGGCTTATGAGATGTATTGTTCAAGTCTTTGTTTGAATGTAATTTAGAAACTTCTACTATTACCATCTCAAGATATACAAAAAACAATATTTACTTTGTATAGGAGGTATCACGCCCACTTGTTAAATTTCGCCCACTTTTTGAATGATGATTTGTATGGGCCGCAATCTCAATAAGACCAAATTCTGAAAATTTAGATGTAACCGTTCTCAAGATACTAAAATCAATATTTACTTTTTATGGGAGGTACCACGCCCACTTGTCTAATACTGCCCACTTTTTGACTGATGATTTTGTATGTGTGGGCACCGCCCAGTTGGAATTTTTAAAATTTATATAGCTTATAGTTAATTCCAGGCGTACAGAGAGATACTGTTAAATTTTTCAAAAAATTGGTTCAGTCGCTTAACATACAAACACATTCATTTTTATATATGAGACGATGTACATATATAGAGGTAGATTTAGTTAATTAAAATGTTTAAGACCCAAATAAATTCTTAAGTGAACTTTAATAACAAATTTTTATATTGCTTACACTAATTTTCTTTTTATACGAATTTTTGGAACTTATGTATCGTGTAAAAAGGGTATTATGTATATACTATATATACTTATTAAATTTGAGCTAGTATTAAAAAAATAAAAGTTTGGTAGGTTTTAAGAAAATATGAGCATAAAAAATGTAAGTAAATTTCTTTATGATTAAATTTGTCTATGTTATAATGAGTTGTTAAAAATAAGCTTAAAAATTCGTTATGGCATAATGCGAACAAGATATAAGCGGGCTTGTTCTGTGATCGGCTCCCGAAATCAGTTACGGCAGCTTTTAGTTCAGTTGTGGAGGTTACCACGAAAGATTTGGCGGGCTATGGTAGTCCATTCGATTCTAATCGAGTAAAAAAGCTTCCATTGCATTTGAGGTATATTTTGCGACTTCAACAACATGCGCAGTTTGATAAATATTGTAAACAGTCGTTATACTGCATAAAAATCATATTCTTTCTCCAATTTCTTTAAAAAAATGGTTTTAGGTTAATCAGGACAGGTGTTGTGCACACTGTCGAATTCATTTTCGTATTCGAAGCTAAGTTTAGCATTCCATAGTCACAGAATGCTTCCAAGCCATTAAAGATCTTCTGTTGAAATTTCATTGGAAAAATAGCGATTGGATAAATTTGCGAGAGGAAACTGGCTATTTTTTCAAACGAAATTGCGTCACAACATCTTTGATGGTTTGGAAGTATTCTCACTATTTAATAAAAAAAAAATTTCGACTAAAAAGTCACAACTCGAAAACTATCTTTAATCTCAAAAACTACATCAGACAATTACGCATAAATTAATTTTTTAAAACGGTTTTCTTCTCAATTTGGTTATGCATTTTTTATTTTCTTTTATATATAAAGGTTTTTCCTATTTTTCTTTGAACAATGTTAAATTCTAAAAAAATAACCATCAAGATTTTTTATTATCAGAATTATTCGTTGCAATATATTAAGATGAAATCTCGAAAATTATAAATTTATGTATATACTAACCTATAAGTTGTATATAAAGATGAATTTATAAATGGACTTTTATTATATATTTATATCCATGCTTAAAAAAGCAGCTTTTTTGCCTCTCCTCTAGATTTGAAAGTTTCGAGCTGTGACTGTTCATGATTTAGTGTGCGGTAAATATACTTATATTATTTCCATTTTCAATTTTTATTTAAGATTTTTTTTGTGTTACAGCATATTACATTACATTTACATTACATTTTTACAATAAGGAATGACATTTTATAAAAGTAATAAAGTCAATTTTTTTAAGTGTATAAAGAATTTTAATACAGTAGAAATAGAAACTGCTCCTAAATATGTATGTGAATGCTTAATTTTCTCTTTGTGGTTAATGAAACGCGGTCTATATCAAATAACTTTTTCTTATTGTTTTCTACATACATTGGCTACTATTGTGTGTCTCGATATCATAGATTTCATCTTATTTTCATTCTCTTTGAAAAACTCTTTTTCTATTGTCTGGCTTCCTAAGGCAGTATGTTGACTCTTTGTAAATTGTCTATTGTATGTACACACAAATATATGTACCATATACCTATATGTATTAATGTATAATTTTTCGGTTTTTCTTGTTGACATTTAAAAATTATCACATTGTAAATAACAAAAAAATTTATTCAATGTCTGCTGTTAGATTTCAATGGCGATAGGCATTCATAATTTTAATTTATTAATTCATTGAATAATCAATTAATGAAATATTATTAAAAAAGCAGGCGCTTAGTACTATACAAAATACTTTTTTTGTTTCAAAAATAAATATTAAAAAAATAATAATAAACAATTTAGATTATATATTAAGTTAAGTTTGTATGTATGAATGTACATTATTTGTCGTTCGGGTGCAGCTTATTGACTGAGGGAAGTCCTCGTGTTCCTCAATGGAATGTTATGGGAATTATTATTATTATGTGCAGCAGCCTTTTTCATACTTTTAGCCAAGTCATTAAATCATCTCCTCATGTCATTCCTGTTATGCATATGTGTTACGTAACGCTACGCAAACTGAAATGAACAATATTGAACAATGTTTACAAAAAGTAGTTTAAAAGGGTAGCTATGAATTTGGTTTGTCGCCCTTACACGCTTACATATGTAAATACGTACACACTATCAAAGTGAGCCAATCTATATTTTTTAACAAAATTATTGATATGTATCTAATAAAAAGCAAATCTGTTTGGCAAAAGTATTGAGTATTTTAATAACTAAACTTCAAAGCTTAAAAAACAATAATTATTTCAGATATATTATCTGTATAGTATCTGTGCCACACTTTGACTGTAGGACATCGAAAAGCATCGATAATGGCAAGTTTTCTGATATTTTGATCAAGATGGGCCATAAATTTGTAATAATATTTTGTCCAGAGATTGTAGTAGAACTGGGAAGGGGAATGAACCTGTGTTTGAACTTTGTATGATAACCCCTCCTTTATAATACTTGTTGTTTGATTTGGATTACCGCCATGTTGAAACCGCCAACTTCACTGATTGCATCGAATTATCTTCGAATAGGTTTAAATATGTGAAGCGATACAAATTAGTTTCAGTAGAAACTTCAATGCTAGCAGCCCTTGTTCAACGCCAAGCCATTACTAAACTGCCTACATACACTCCCTATTGTTTATATCAAGTTTTTATATCGGAATTCCTCGTTTTTCGCCCAACTTTTTGTTTTTCTTCTCACTCAAGTAAAATAAAGAAGTAATCGGATATAAGAACATAGGATATAAGAAAAAAACCGCTTATAAGCTGTCTTTTTATATACTTTCCATAGAAAACGAATTTTGTTAAAAAAAAAAAACCTGAAAACAAATTAAAGGTTAGGAAGTATATTGGCTTAAAAACACAATTTTTTATGACAAATTCAGTTTTATTCATACCAATATAAAGTAGAAATATGGGAAATTATAATGGAATATTATATCGGGCAAGTGTCCACCTCTAACACGTCGGCAGACGTCCGCTTTTTTCACAAAATTTTGTACCACACTTTGCAACAAAGCTTCGCTTGTCTCGTCAATGCAGCGCTGAATTTCATCTTTTAGAGTGTCAGTTGTTTGTGGTTCACGTAAACCTGGTTTTTCAAATGGCCCCAGAGAAAATAATCCAGCGGCGTTAAACCACAAGAACGAGGCAGTCAATTGACATCGCCAAATCGAGATATTACGCGACCGGAAAAAATTCTCATGCAATAACTGAATTGTTTGGCTGGCTGTGTGGCTTGTGTCGTAGTCCTGCTAAAACCAAAGGTCACTGATGTCAACATTAACCAATTATGGCCACAAAAAATTGGTTATCATAGTTTGGTAGCGAAAAGAATTCACGGTGACGGCGTTACCTTGCTCGTTTTCGAAAAAATACGGGCCGAAGATGCCGCGTAACAGTTTCTTTGGAGCAATGATTTTTCGAGGGTTTTTGTGGATTTTTTGAGTTACATATAGTTACTTGAATAACCCTAATATATTCCCACCCTTATTTTTCTTTATTTCATTATTATGTTATATTGTAAATTTCTTAAAATTTATTTTACTTTAATTTGTGTTTATTATAATTTTATTTTCATTAATAATTATTCATGTTTTCTTATGTTATAAAAAATGTATAAATACTTATAATCAGCCCAATTCTAAATAACAATTCCCAGAGAATTAATTCCCAATTCCCTGTTCCCTCATTCCAAAAAAAAAATTTTTCCTTTTTCTCTTTTCCCCTATTCCAAACGAATTTCGAAAATGGGAAATCTTTCTCTGGAAAAAAGTAGGTATTATGAACGTCAAAAAAAGCGAAAATGTAATAATAGTTTTTGGGAAAAATTGTGCCAGCAAGTTGGACTTAATTTTTTCAAAAATGTAAGTATTAAAATTTTTAAGTATAAATTGATAAAAAATCATTAATTTTTACTTCCATTTAGGTCAAAAAAATAAAAACCAATTAGACATTCTCATAGACGCCATGAAAAGACATCCAGATATTGCTCGTGGCATGTTTAAAGCGGAAAAGAAGAGCTTAATAGGTTCTGGCGCAATTTTGAAGCTAAGATGGACTCAGTAGGGCCACCATCAAAAAATAATGCCGAGTGGAAGATAGATATAGATTTTGTAATATACTAATATCTTAAAGCTACATACTTGTTATTCTCTAGGTTTGGTCTGATCAGAAGAAGTACGTAAGACACAAAGCAGCCCAAAACCTGAAATTGTCAAAAGGAACTGTGGGAGGTCCCAATATGGAGGTGAAGTTTTCGGCAACTGAAGAAGTTATATACCATTTAATAGGTATGAAAGAATCTGTCGAACGTGTGGCTCTTACGTTTGGATTGGGGTGTCCAAAATATGCAATCAAGCTGAAGAAGGTGTGCAATATTAATTTGAAGAATATTTAAAAGATGATGATGTCGACGAGAACATACATCAAATGCCACCGATGAAAAAAGTAAAAACGAACACTGAAACTCATACCACAGAAACAACTGCCCAAACTCCCTCGAGGAAAAAAATTAAAAATATTGAGTTGCAAACACAAGTCCCTGCTACTGATGTTCTTGCTGAGGAAATCGCTATTCAAAAACAAATGTTGGAAACGATGAAAGAACAGCAGCAAAATTTCAAAAAATTATATCGCTCTCTTGACCGACTTTACGATTTAAAGAAGGAGGAGCTGAAGGAACAGGAACGTCACAATATGGTTATGGAGCAATTTAGACTTAAGGAAGTGGAAGACAAGATTGAAAAAAACAGACAATTATTGGAGCTAGAAAAATTAAAAAATAAAGCTGTGATAGAAACAAATTTCCAAAAAAAAAATTGTTTGTTAGATTTAAGAACCATCAAAGTGAATTGTGATTTTTTTGTTTGTTTTTTTTTTTTTTTAATTTTAAGATGCTTTTTTGAAATGTTTTTAAGTTTTGTTTCATTAAATTCTTTTTATTTTTTTAATATACCCATGAATATACATATGAACTATGTATTTCTTTTCGTTAAAAACTATCTTATTCTAAATTATTTCCAATATTATTTCTAATGTTTTGGACACCTAAATACTGCTGTGGAGATAAATGTTCAACATCAATCTCATCAATCTCTTGTTGGTTAATACTTTCGATAATAGGTAAATTATCAATTATATTATTAACATCACCGCTACATTTAAAATAAATGCAAATGTTGTGTAGCGCACAACAAACATGTATTATTTTAGCTGCTCCATTTATTTTTCACAACGCCATTCGTGCGTTCAATTACATTTCGACACTTTGAGTGAATTTCGCTTAACTTCATTTCAACTGATCCATCCTGTGGACATCTATGAGGAGTTAGAGGCCATGGTTCCAGAGGATAACCAGCGTTCCCTAGTAACAAATATTTATAAATTCTGACAATTTTGTTTGTAATATGAAATTGTCCTAGAATCCAATAATTGCTACCGCCTTTTATATATTCTTGCTTCACTAGAATTCCAGGCACCAAGATGAGATGCATCAACGAACTGAATTTTTAGTTCATGATCACAGACCTATAAGCGATTTTAATTTTTATTTTAAAAATTATTTTTAATGATAAAAGTCCTTATCAGCATTACGTTTAAACTGAAGTACCCTTTCCTATTGTAGTATAAGTGCTTATTGATGGACGGGGCAATAATTCGAACATGCGTTCCGTCGACACATCCTACAACACTAGGAAAACCATGCTTCACATATAGCGACAAAGAAATATCTCGTTTTTCTTGCTCTGGTCTGCAAAAAGCTATCCAGTTTGAACATAAATGCTCTTCAAATATACTTATAACTTCCGTCAGAATTTTGCTCAGACTACATTGAGCCACAGACACATCGTAGTCTTTTCCTATATCCGTTTGATAGTCACTTTCGGCAAAGAAACGTAGAGTGGCGCCCAATTTTATTAAAGGTGATATACCAAACGACTTACGCTTCGGTTGAATGTGCGTCGTTAACACATCTAACAAGTATTTGAAGGCCGGCTTGTGCATTCTGTAGTATTTTTCAAATCTAGAAAGGAAAAGTATTAGAACAAATGATAATAGTAATACTTACAGAGTTTGTGGCAACTCAAGTGGGTTGCTAGCATCACGCAACGTTCTTCTTGTCAGCCTTTCATCTCTTCCCTCTAACTGCTGCCTGTCCGCTTCACCTACCATCCAAAATGCTATACTATACATTTTAATGTAGTTTTGTTTGTATATATTTATTTTTTAACTTCTAAAATTTGCGTTATATTTATTATTATATTTTCACTTTTTAAATTTGTTTGTAAAATGCCATAACATTTTTCAGTCGAAAAATCAGATGATGAAAAACAGCTAATATATATAAATATATATATGAAGATTAAGACTTAACATTGGTCGATATTTGCTGAACCTTCTAAAATGCAGGCAATTAAGTATATAAAGGATTGCCTGGATGTATATACCTTAACATTTAACATATATGTATAAATATATATATATATATATATATATATATATATATATATATATATATATATCACAAATTATGGTACAATTGTAATTTATCCAATCTAAATATTAAAAAAGAAATAGTAAAACTGACAGAACGTACAATACCAATGCGCCATTTAAAATCGTACAGAAGAAATAGGTGTTTTCACGAATTTTAAATAACTACTAATTAAAATTTTTATTAAACTTAATTGCATTTTGAAGGAGTTTAAATGAAAAAGTAAAAAAAATAAACTAAATAGCGAAAACTAAAGGCAATTGGTAGGTATTCACTATAAAAAGGACAATTTTTATGCCAAATATCGGAAATAAGTAATCGCAGTCGTAATAGCGTATTATGCACTATTAGGTAAAGAAAAGTCCAAGCTTTTAGCCCCAAAATGAGTTGAAAATATATTTGGAAACGGAAGTTACCTCGTATACGATTCAAAAATGTTTCCATTTTAATAGCTATCATAGCTGCATTAATGAAAAGAAACCATATACAGATGAACTTTCATAACTCGAACTAATTAGGTCGGCAGTAACGTTAAGAGAATAAATTTTATACAACTCTCCTTTCCTAACTCGAAGTTCTCCATAACTCGATCGAAATACATGCGTGTGAATTCTATAACTCAAAGTATTTTGCTTGGTTGGTTGGTTTATTGATTTTGTTTATTTTGCTTTATTTTTTGCTCTTTTAGCTGGCTTGTATATTTTGCTTTCTTTGATTTAGGGGAAATCTTTTTAAGTACACCATGTGTTTATTTTTTTGCGTATGTGTCACATCTTATGCATAAATACTGTTACGTTTTGACCATTTTAAAACGTTTGAGTTTGTTTAAATCGCGTTAAAATAACACCGCTTTATTTTATTGTTTTAAAGTTTTTATTTATTCCACTATAACTTTTATACTGTTTGTCTTAATACAATACTTAATATTCGTTTTCACAACACTCTTATTTCTGCTTTAACACAACTTTATTTATTGACAGCCAATTAATAATTATCTAACTTGTTGGTAAAGCAGCCCCCTTTATATAGCCAATTGCCTACAGTTTGGAAGGTTCCGGAAATAATGACCTTCTTCTTTTTTCATATTCGTTAATTCAAATGTAACGTAAAGATGATCGATTTGGTAATGTTGCCAAACACGCAAATAAGTACGGCATTGACAGAGTGGCATATAACTACGGTGACCATATTTTTTAAGCCAAAATACAGAACAATATTTTATGTTTAAGCATTTATTATTTAAATACTAAATTAATATTAAATAAAAAATATACAAAATAAAATATACAAAATTAACAAAAAGTAAACAAAAATTTCAAAATTAACAAGAGACTCAATATAAACTACAAAATTGACAAGAGTTTAAAAACTAAATCAAAAAGGATTAAAAAAAAGAAAATTCATAATTAATAACTATGCATTCACATTCTGTAAGGTTTTTCGAGATCATTTAATAAGCCTTTATAGTCAGTGTTTAATATTAGTCAACACCGGCGAAAATCTTGCATTTCCTCCTTTTACTGTAACTATGTTAGCACTGGTACTATTCTTTCGACCAACACTATAACTTAATTCACTACAAACAAAAAATACTACGAACTTAATCGGAAATACAATACCATTTTTATTGTAATAAAAGGAAATGACAAATTATGGCCTGTGTTGACTCTCTTTCGGCACTTACTGACTTTATAATTTGTAAACATTGTTAAATAAAAACTTATTTCAATATAAAAAAAAATACATATATATAAAAAGCCAATTTCAAAAATTATCAAAACCAATTATAAGTTTGGTTTTTGTCATTAAGAAAACTTAAAAATTAGTTCACAAATAAGTGCATTTAATGGGTATTAAATACAACTAATTTTGGTAGTTTTCAGATGAATAAATTTGTTTTACCAAGTTATAATTTACTTTCAGGTATTCCTTAAACTCTATACAATTCATTTCATAATTGAATTTAGTAACCAAAATGGCTTTTATGGTGTCTATTTTCATTTGGGTTTTCTCATTTGTTCATACATTATTTAAAACAGAAAATACTCTTTCTGTTGGAGCATTTGAACCAGGTAAACATAAACTGAACTCGACGACTTTTGAAATATTTGTAAAATTTATGTGGCTTTCTTTAAAATGTTAAAAAATTTCAATCCAACGCTCTTCTGTAGATTTTTGGTTTTCATTTCATTCCTTCAATTTCTCCGAAGAAGCGTATTTTTTTACCAGAGCTAATTCGTTAAATAATTCAGTATCATTTATATTTAGATCTTTTATCTTATCAATAATGAAAATAAAACTGGATTCGGCATTATTCCATGTAGGAGTTTCACGTAGAAAAACCCATTTTTAATATTTCAACTTCTTGATAAGCTGTGTCCCATTGATTTAGGTATTCAAGGCAGTCCGCATAGAAACGGCTAGCGATAGTTTTAAACTCATTTAAATTTATAGCATTTTTTTGTTCTAACTCAATAACAATTTTTTTAACTGCAGTTTTAACATTTTGAATTTTAGTTAATTGATAATAATAGAAACCTTCGTCATACATATTTTTTGAGACTCTCTCTGTATTATATAATCGTGAAACAAAGTAGCTTGACAATGCATGAAAAAAAGCCAGGCTTCTGAAGTGGGATCATCAAAAAAATTTTTCAAAACAAATGGGCACTTTGGCTGAGATAAAAAGTATTTTTTTAATGACTTAAAAAATTTTAATATTCTTTCAATGGATGGTTTAAGAGTAAGTCATCTAGTCTTGCTAAATCCAAGTAATATTTTATATTCTACATCTATTTTGTCACGAATTAATTTAAGCACTTCAACACGAACGGTATAAATATAAAAGTAGGAATAAATTTTGACAACAATTGCTTCAACATCTATTGGTGGACATTCTGTAGCCGTTTGAATACAATCATTTAAAATATGTCCAGCACAGTTTACACCGATGAGAACATTTCCTGTAGATAAGTGCACTTTTTGAAAAACATTGTTTTTTCCACGCATTGCTGCCCCTCCAAAGTTACATTTTGTATTATCTGCACATAAAGCAAGCAATTTTTTATTTATATTTTTTTTATTTATATATATATATATATATCTTTTTTATTTTTTATTTATATATATATTTTTTATTTATATTTATTAAGCAGACCAATAATATATTTCGTCAAAATATCCGAGGATTCTCCTGGCAAGTTGTCAACTTCTAATATTTTTACACGAATTCCGTTTAATGGCATAAAATAACGAATAAGTATTGGGAATATTTTTATGTTACCATGATTTGAGCAATCGGAAAATATTGTTATTAAATTTACATTTACCAAATCGTTTTCAATTTGTTTTATAGAATTTTGAGACAAAACTTTAAAAACTATAGATTCACATTTTGTACTACTAGAGGAGTATTTTTCATCAAAACAACTTTTTATAAGTTTAGATGTACAATCGTTGGAGCGAAAGGAATGGTTATGTTTTACAATATGAAATGCCAAAGTTTCTTCCGATATGCTAATTTTTTTTTCACTTTCATTAACGTAATTGGGGCCCAAATAACTGGATAGGGTTTTACTGGACGCAGCAGCAACATCGACATTTGTTCGTAAATGCTGTTGAATATCAAGTTTGCCTGCATTAGCAATACTGAAAGTTGCCAAGCACTTTAAACATTGTGCACGGTAGTCATTATTTGTTTTCTTAATAAAACTGTATTGCTTTTGCAATTCTTCGTTAAAAATTCACTTTCGTCTATGAGACATGATTAAGGATTTTTTTGAAAAATAACCAAAAAAAATTTTTATAAAATGCAATAAATGTTCTTCTTTTGATACTTCATATCCATGCAAAGAATAAAGTCGACTTCAATATATTAACGGTACGGCGGTTGAGTAAAATTTACAATACACGTATAAAAATAGTGTTGCCAGAAAAAGAAGACAAACAAATTTAGTGGTAGATTAAAATTCGCTCTTAAAAACACACTTATTGAAACCATATTCAGAAGAAAAAAAACTTTGTGGCTTGCAAATACAGAACAAATACTGAAAATTTAATAAAATACAAAACATTTCTATGTTTTTCCCACATGAATAATTTACACAGAACAAGGCTTCCAAATACAGAACTGTTCTGTATAATACAGAACGGATGGTCACCGTACATATAACTACAAAATTAGGCATTTTTATATTCGTAACAATATCATTCACGCTAGATGATAAATCGTATTTGTTTGTTATAATAGCAACTAAACGGGTTTTAAAATGTTTGTCTATTAAAGAAAAATATAAGCGAAATCGAAATTGGATTAAGGAAAAAGAAAGCAGCTGATACATATGCTATCCCGGCTAGTACGATCTCAACGATTTTTATAAATAAAAATTCAATTATCAACTCTTTTCTATCTGGATTTCGTCCATGTAGTAAACGGTTTACGAGCCCAATATTCAAAAATATTGACAAAGCAAACGTCGATTGGTTTTCAATAGCTATATCAAAATATGCCCATATCTGGAGCAATATTAACGAGAAAGTGCAAAGGAGTTTGCCAAGCGTTTTAGTGATGATCATATTATGGCAATCACAGGTTGATAAATGGAGGCAAAGGTGTTGAACAAAACGTTTAATAGATAAAACATTCAATTAAAAAATCAAATATTTGGTGTTTAATTTTTACTTTAGACATGATGTGGGTTATAAAAAAGCGTGTGGCAAAAGCAATGACGTAAATGAACTAAATTGCGAAAAGTGGAAAACAGACATCTTGAAGAATTTATTACAGAAGTATTATGAGCGAGATGTTTTTAATACAGAAGAGACGGGATTGCTTTTTTTTATGGTTATGAAAAACTTAAAATTCTATTGATTCGAAAAAGTGCTAAACCTCGCTGCTTGCTTGTGTTAAGTGGTTACCCGTAGAATATAAAGCAAACTCCAATGAAGAAACTATTCATCAGACTTCCAGAAGTAAAGTAGAATACTCTTTGCGAACTATGAACTTATATTTGCAAGCGAATGATATTACAACTTATAAGCACTATTAGGTTTTACCCAAATACTATTCATTTTATACCGAAAATATTAAAAAAGACAATCATCAGTTACTAATTTCAGATTATATTATTTCATTGTAACTTGCTTATTACTTATGTATGCATGGTTAAATAAAAGATACATAATATACACATTTATTTGCAATTGATTCTTCTTTTCAACAAAAAATTCTATAACTCGAGGTCTCCATAAATTTAAGTTTTCTTTTTGGGATAATGGTTATTCGAGTTTTGGAAGTTCGACTGCATTAGTGACCAAAATAGACTTAGAAGATTATTGTTTACCAATTACGATAAAATAGTCAACCAAATTCTGAAACGATGTAAATGTAATTGAAAAATCGATGTTAAATATATGTATATTGCTATTATGGAAAACAAATGTCGTGGAGAAAATTCAATAAAATAATGGATAATGCCAACTTGCAATTAACTGTGAAGCAAGGTGGAATATCATAAATAGTTTGGGGTTGATATAAATATCAATATATCAGCTGCTAGAGAGTGTACCTTATTATTTGTTGAAGACAATATGTATAAATTTGTCTATCTGAGAGTTGAAAAACACAATTAAGAAAAAAATGGGTACTTTGAACACTAGTAAGTCGTAAGTCGTACGATAAAGACTTAAAACAATCCTCCCACGTTGGTCGGCACTAGATGTTATTTAACTGTCTAAAGTAATTCAATCTTTCTTGAGAACTAAATTTCAATGGAAATCTATTTTACTTAGAAATGTATAAATAAATAGTTTTTACGCATACTTTAGTGGATATTTTTAGTTTTCTTCCCTTTTTTATTTAAATTTTTTCAACGCTTTCATTTTTCTCATAATAATGATAATCATAGTAGTCTTTATCCAGTATTATTGGACTTATGACAATCATTGCCATCAACATCATCATCACCATCACTATATTGAAGATTTTCTGGATTTTGTTCAAATATTAATAAACTCAGCGCTTTTTGCGGAAAATTATTACTTTTTTTCTTTTAACTTTCTCATATTGGAAATAACAGGATCGGAAGACACTAGAAGTCTTAAAAATCCTCAATAGATTTTTCTTTTACCAATTTTCGCAAAGAATTCTCTCTAAAATTTTTTAAGTCTCTATTTCGAGCTTCTTGGGCCACTTCTGGCAATTACTCTATCGGTAATAAGGCATAATTTATTATTTCTGGTCTATGAATTAAATATTTGTGAACAGTTGGTGACATATTATATCAAGCATACATTTTCAGAAAATATTTAGCGGTATCAAGTGTAAACTCTCGAAATGTGTCAATATTTATATGAAAACCACTTGAAACTTTTACCATTATTACGTGCATTCCCTTTATTAAATTGACATCAAAGTTTGTTATTTGTTCCGAAAAGTCTGCATTTTGCAGTGTTGCCGCCATTAGAATTTCCAGATTTGGGTTTTGACTGATCAATAAGCAAACCCATTTGATGCGTAAATTTACTTTGGGTGCGGGCTTTGTTAGTCGAAACAATTTTTTTTTTCAATCTTTAGACCTAGCTTGCCACTTCTTTATTGGAAGTTTATACTATAAATGAAGAAGCCATGAAGTCCACATATTTCCCAAAAATGACTAATTTTTAGCCTCTATTTCAAACAACATAAAAAATGTATACATTGACTAAACAAAAAAATAAAAACACAAAAATAACATCACTAGCCTGAAGTTAATGGTTCCATTATTGCTTTTAACATTGTCCTCATAAAACTATAGTAATTTCACTTTGAAAAGTAAAAAATATGTGTTTTTACTTTTATTTAAAAAAAAAAACACAAAAAAGCCCTTACTTTGGAAGAACGTAGCAGTATCACGGAAAATTATACCAAAAAAAAAAATATAAAAATATTACTGCTTTCTGAAATTTTTTTTTTAAATTAATTTCCACTTTCGGTATCACATTGGAGTAGTGCACCATCTCAATCACCAGCTATGACGCTGTTGAACATCTGTGGAAAATACCAGAAAAAAAAATTATGGAATACCCACATCTAACATAAGGGCAAAGTAGCAAAGAATATCCAACAAAATAATAAAATTATTTTAGACTGATATTTTTTACCTTTTGTTGTTTTATTATAAGCTTATATAAGTGTACGATTTTAAGTGCAGGATGATTTTTGCGATATTTTTTTAATTTTTGTCAATACTGTTTTAAAGAATTGAACTTTGTTAACTTTTTTTGTTTGAGTACATGTTTTTTGTTCTAATTAATTAATAAATTAATTCGTTCTAAAATGTATATTGCCTGCTTAATTTTAAGTTATTTAAAAAATGGTGGTGTACGATTTAAAGTGACACTAACTGTATTATAAATGCATAGGTGTCCGGTTATTAAATCGAACCACTGTATACATTTTTTAATATTTATATAACTTTTTTAGATAAAATTGAAAAATTGATTTTTTTATAGTTTTGCAATAAAAAACTAAAAAAATTTTCAAAATATTTTATTTTTTAAGATTCAGCTAAATTCTAAAAACATGATACGCGGACAAACAAGTTTCAAATGTATGCAGTTCTAAAATGTTCGCTTTTTTATGTTATGTTATTATAAGTATAGGCTTGGACATTTAAAAGTTTGAATTTAAACATGCAATAAAACAAGAACAGTTTGAAATTTTGCCAAATTTATTTTTTTGTTGTGATGTACAATTGTTCCTGTTGAAAACAAACAAATCGGTTATCATGGTGCGATAGGTGTCTCCACTGACAGTGATGATTGCGCCGTCATTAATTTTGCTTATTAACGTGAAAAAAGAGCTTCATTCGAAAAGATGATTTTAATTTTTTTTATTTTTTGCAATTTACGACCAATTGTTTTTGTTTTGGAAATAAATTTCCAATAATTCCCAACGTTGTTCAAGCGTAAATCGATTCATTTCATTTAGTGGAGATAATATATTGAATATTGTGACAGGGTATAATGACATAAGTATTGCCAGATCCGAAATAACCGCTGGTTCAAATTTAAATCGATAGATAGCCAATACATTTTAATTTAAAATAGGAACACTGATATCAGTCTACATATGGGTATTTACACCGAAATCCTTTGACGCTGTTGTTCTGATTTTATTATCATTATCATTCTGACTAGACACTCTGAGGGACATTGAGACCCTTAGGATCTATTGCGCCCATTCCGGTCTACAGCTTATTTAACAGATCTGTTGCCCACTAATGAACGCCAACAGATCTAAAACCTTAATAGTGGATATGTCTTCTAATGATAGGTTTGCCAGGCGTACTGTTTTATAGGTACATGTACTGATTTTTATTTAATGTACAGATTTATGCGTAACATATAAATCTATAAGCAAATGTACTGATTTGTTCAAGTTTGTACTTTTTTGTACTACTTTTTATCGTTAAACTTTTGAATCCCAAAAACACTATATAATTTTCTTTTTTTCTTTGAAACGCCTAAGCTCTTATGCTAAAATGAAAGCAAAAGAAAATGAGCTGGTCAAGATAGCTCTACAGCAGAAGCTGCTTTTGGGTATAATTCTGTGATGAATAGCCAAAACTATGTTTTTGATGTATGACTTAGCTCTTGTTAGAATTTTGCTGCTGTTTTTTATGGATTTTGTAAAGCCGTAAATAGTCTTAAAAAAAATAAATATTTAATTTCATTGTATTTTTAATGACTGAAACATAAACTATAATGCAGAGAACGTGGGAGTTTACTTAGTTTTGACGCTCACAGTATTTAAGATCGCTATAATTTACGGTACCTTTTGAAACAATTGCAATAATTAACAAGTATTTTTCAAATATTGATACGTCTTAACGTTTTCAAAACGGTTGAGTTATTTTAAATCGCGTTAAATAAAATAAGTACACGAATTTGTTCTTTTATACTGTACTTTTTATTCGTACACTTTTGCTTTATACAGCGATTTCAACTAAATACACAAATTACTCAACACTTTTATCTACGCCTTAACGCTGGAAAACTATTACTGAACTAACTAATGCATAAAGCGCCGTCTTTTATATTCATTTGACAATACTTCTTAACAGTAGCACCGTTCCATATGCAATTGCTAACACTCTTATTAGCACAAATTAAGTACGGCTTTACCAAGGTGGCCCGTTAACAGCCTTGACACAAAACAATGAGCTTAAATCACACAACACATTTTACTAAACAATACTTTTTATACAGTTTACGACAATTTAATATTCACTTATACAACACTTTTATTTCCGCTTAAACACGTCTTTATCTTACGACAGCAAAACGATAACTCAAACTACGTATGCAAAGCAGTCTCCTTATATACTTAATTGCCTACAGTTTGGAAAGTTCCGGAAATGTTCCAAATGATCTCATATCATCTATCCGTTAATTTTAAACATGTAAGATTGTGTTACCCAAAGATGATAAAAATCGCAGTGTTGTCAGATATACAAATAATGTATGGTATTGGCAGGGTGACACAAAATGTACTAAAATCCTACAATTTAGGCTTTTTTATTCTAGTAACACTGCCTCCCACTTAAGCCTGTTCGTCCCGAATAGGCTCATTATATCTCTTCCCATAGCTCGCAAGTCGCTCTAGATGTACATTCATTCATTTTTGATCGCGGGCTATTGTTTTTCTCTATTCTGTATATCACATCGTTTAACCTCTTGATTACCTTATAAGGTCCATCCCGTATTTGCTGCACGATCATATCTGGCTTTCATTCTGTCGCTGACCATTTTAATTCGTGAGCGCCTAAATTCGTTAAGTTCAGTAGGTGTTCGTCACAATTCTTCTAATAATCGCTCACTACTTTTCGCAAGTATTCCTCTAGGGTACGATTTAATCGTTTTACCATTCCATCAGACTGTGGGTGAAGCGGCGTCGTTCGGGTCTTCTTAATACCGTATATCTAACACATTTCTTTCAATATAGCAGACTCGAAATTTCTGCCCTGATCGGAATGTAGCTCTATTGGAACCCCAAAGTGGCATACCCAGTTGTTCACAAATACATTTACAATTGTGTTCGCATCTTTATTGGGAATGACATAGACTTCTGGCCATTTGTTGAAATAATCCATCACGACGAGAACATAACGATTTTTCGGGCCTGCTACGTCCATCGCTATCCGTTCGAAGGGTGCGTCCGTGTTGTATTGGAGCTGACCTCGGCTTATTTTTACTGCATAGCTTAGCTGCAATACACTGGGTACAGTTTGCTATCCAATCCGCCACTGATTGCTGACATCTGCACTTTTCCAATGGCGGTATAAGCACCCATTAATCAACGTCACACTGTCCCATTGTTCCCAGTACGCTTTTGTAAGAGGACCTTATGCTGATATTTCATTGCGGGTGGGCCGTCTGTTCTCTTGTTTTGCTGCTATAACCTTTGCCAATATTGGATCACTCCTTTGCGCTTCTGACCAGTCTTCGTTTGCATCTATCTGCGTTAGCGGACTCCTTCCGCTCGGCTTTCGCACAATGTTTACCTTCCAAATTACAAGACCGACGTGAGAGCACATCAACATTTCCATGTTTTATATCACATCGGTGTTCATTGCTAAAGTCATAGGCCTAGAGGAGCTGAATCCAACGTGTCAACTGTCCTTCACGGTCCTTAAGTTGCAGTAGCCATCTCAGTGCGGAATGATCACTCCTTAGCAGAAAACATTGACCATATAGGTACTTGTGGTAATGTTGTATGCATTCCAGCACTGTCAGTAGCTCAAGCCGGGTCACACAATAATGCCGTTCAGGCTTTGATAGTGTGCGACTATAGTAACCTATGACTTTCTCCGTCCCATTGACCACCTGTTAAAATAGACCACCAATACACCATATCCATTGGCATCACTATCAAGGCTGAAGTTTTCACCTGGGACTGGATACGCCAAAACCGGTGCAGCACACAATGGATCTTTTAGTGTCTGGAAAGCCTTTTCTTGCGATCCAATGATACGCCTTAGATTTCTTGGTGAGCTCATGTAAGCTTGCTGCCACACTCGCGGAATTAGGCACGAAACGTCTGTAATATGTGTAGAGTCCCAAAAAGCTACGCAATTCATTAGGATTCTGGGGGCAAGCCAATCCTTTACTGTTGGTATTTTATCTTCATCCGTTGATATGCCATCTGCCGTAACTAGATGCCCCAAATATTTTACCTTTTTTGGGACAATGCACATTTCTTCAGGCTTAATTTTAGTCCAGACATTGATATTCGTTGCAGAACTTCTGTTAGGTTTTTGAGGTGTTCGTCGAAAGTTTTGCCAATCACTATTATGTCGCCGAGGTAAACCAGACAAGTCTTCCAATGGAGTCCTCTTAGTACGCGCTCCGTAAGCCGCTCGAATGTGGGCGACGCATTGCAGAGCCCAAACGGCATAACTTTAAACTGCCAAAAGCCCCCGTTCACACTCAAAGTAGTTTTCTCCTTATCCTTGTCTGCGATCTCTAGTTGCCACTACCCGGTTTCTAGATCCAATGTAGAAAAATACTGCGTTCCAGTAGCGTGTTGATCGTATCGTCAATTCTTGGTAGCGGGAAACTTCCTGTAGTCCAGAATCTTGTACTACCGTCCTTCTTTCTTTTTTGATGGTTCAATTACACCGCTCTTCTCCATTTCATTGACCAGCTGCTTAACCTCATTATGCTACACCAGAGGTATACTTCCGAGTGCCTGTTTTATCGGTCTCGCTTCGCCAGTATTTATTTCATGTTTGACTATTGCAGTTCTAAATTGATTTTTATTTTTCGTTGCGAATACGTAGGCGTCCTTTTTTAGCAGCTTTTTGGCTTTATTTCTTACTGAAATTGCTAAACCCGCTACCCATTTCTCTACATTTTTGTGACATATTGGCAGATTCCGGCAATTGTCCGCTGTTTATTACCGCCTCTACTGTAGAACATTGGCCTACCTCGGAGTTTTCACAAATTAATTGCCTGTGGCCTGATAGACTGAGCACTCTCAACCGAACTATTCCTTCTTTGTTGGATTTAACGAGGGCCTTTGCTGATAACAAGTCTATCTTAATTTCTGCTGACTCTACAACCCACAAGCGGTTGTCCTCACAATCTCCCTCCAAACGCGCCCATATCAATGATTCAGTCTGCGGTGGTGATTTTTGTCGTTTGACAGCAACTAATCTCCTAGCGTGCACTTGATGCTGATATCCCATATCAAGAGGTATATCAGCATTACTCCAACTCATTATCTGTTGCCCCATATTCAAATTGATACGATGGACTATCATAAAATCAGCACCAATGATAACCTCGTCTACAATATCGGCGACAATAAAAATATGGCTTACAGTAATGTTCGCTATAGTCACTTTCACCTCAATTTTTCCGTAGACGGTGGCATACTCTCCAATAGCTGTTCGTAGTCTGATATTATTGAGTACCTCACACTTTCCCTTTACTATATCGGGTCTGATTATAAACTGTGTTGCACCGGTGTTTATAGTGAAGGTGTATTGTCTGTCATTAATATACCCACACGCTGCAAGGTTGCTGTTATTTTTCTACATCACTGATATAGAAATTGTGGGGCCATCGCTTTTGGGAGCTAGCTCTTGCCCCTCAGTGCTAACTCGTTTTAGTTTAACGGGGATTTTTTCGTTGTGTGATGGCAGTTGGCCCGTTTATTATTTCTCAGTGGTGAAACGCATCTGGACCTTTTGTGCGGCGCTTTACAGTTTCTCTGGAAGTGGCCGCTCTTTACGCAATTAAAACATTTCTATTTTGACTTCTGCTCAGGTAGAGGCCGCTTTACGACGACCGTTATTTTGTTTATTTCATCATTTTTCTCTGCCACAACTTCTAGATTACGTACCTTGTGTATTTGTGCGAGCTGTCTCCTGATCTATTGCGAACGCTACAGTGTCTCCAAAGGTTGTCTTTTGTGTTGCACATACAGCTAGTTTAACATCAGAGTCTCTTAAACCGTTGAAGAAGGCTTTGGTCTTAAGATGACCTACTAGTGGGTGATTTTCCCCTGGATAGGTCAGCTGCAACAACCTCTCGATTCATTCGCCTTTTGCATTCGGCACCTCAATTTATTATGATACAGCTCTCGTTTATGCTATTAATTCGCTGTAGTTGTTTCTTTAGCTGTCTCATCCGTTTCTGTTGGTTTAAATTTCGTTTGAGTTCGTTTAAATGTCGTTAAAATAAAATTAACACCACTTTTGTTGTTGTTACAGTTATATTTTTATATCACTACACAATAATTTTTATATAATTTACAACAACTTAATATTCCCTTATACAACACTTTTATTTCCGCTTAAGCACGTTTTTATCTTACGACAGCAAAACGATAACTGAAACTATGTCGGCAAAGCAGTCTCCATATATACTTAATTGCCTACAGTTGGAAAAGTTCCGCAAATGTCTCAAATGATCTCAATCCTATATCCGTTAATTTTAAACATGTAAGATTGTGTTACCCAGAGATGATTTAATTGGCATTGCTGCCAGAAATACAAATAAGTATGGCATTGACACGGTGGCACAAAGTATACCAAAATCTTACAATTTAGGCGTTTTTTATATTAGTAACAATAAAGAATCCAAGAATTTTACGTACGTAAAGTATTGTTACGAAAATAAGGTTGGGCACCACAGCGTTTATTACATCGCTAAAATAAATAAACAAAAGCTGCAAGAACAACTATACGTGCTGTTTACAAATAACCAAATCTACGGCAACAATAATAATTAAGCAGCAAAGAAAATAAGTAACAGACAATAAGCAAGCAACAACATATACTAAGAGCTGAAAGAGGTAGATATTCGCATACGCAAGGCTAGCAAATACTAAAAAGAAATTAAAGGAAAGAAATGGAATCTACCAGAAATATCGAGAGGTTCAAGAGCTTTCGATGTATTGTTTACTCAGCCATACAAACAGCACATCGATGCGTACAACTATCAGTTCTATGTGTCGTAAACTCAGCGATCAGTTTAAGTAAAGTTAATTCAGCGAGTGTGTTATTGGTGTGAAGAGAGTCTATAAGGAGTAAACTTGTGAAGCTAGTAGTGAAGTATAAACTTTCCCCTACTGGCTCGGCAGGCTTCCAATCTTTTAACAAAATTATTAATCACGTTTTTCAATAAATTTTTGATGGTTGATATCAACCTATCTGCTCGATAATGCTAGTTTTAAGCTCTTGAACTGTTGTGGGATTATTGCTTTCGATTTCAAAAACCCTAAACAAAAACGATCTTGGTGACCAATTTACTTCTTTTCTATGGGAAATAATGCGACTTTCGAACTTTTCATCTTGAAAACTTTTGCCATTTTCAAAAATGTTTTAATAATAAAATCACGTTAAAAATTTAGAATAAAAATTACAAGTAAAAAAAATTAAAATAATACCCCAATTTTGGACATGCTTTAAATTAAAAAGAAGTACATATATCTTTTACAATGTTCTAAATCAGCGTATTTTACTAATTAGGTGAAAAAAATAACGCAATTATTGTTCAATAGTAAAATCATGCCACTCCTATAATTAAGTCATTTAGTTTAGTACAAATTAAAAAATTTTTGTATAATAAGTTAAATTCTGGTTTTAATAAAGCACGGTCAAGTTGACCGTTAAAAAAAACGATATTTTTTTAATTTCTAATAAAGAAATTCTTAACTCATATAACCACATATTTATGTAGCGTATACCATATTGTAACAAGTGAAATTGATACACTGGAAGCAAAAAAAGAATATTACAACAACAACTATTGGACAAAATAAAGTTATATATGTTATATATCATCAGAAAAAAAAGAGACAAAATCAATATTATTGTTAAAGAATTAATTTAATTTATTAATTTCGTTAATTTCGCTTAGAAGTGTTGGTGATAAACTACATAAATTTATGCATGTACTCGTATGAATACATATTTCTTAACAGAATTTCTTTTAAGGTTATGCTCTCGTTTTAAGTATTTCGCTCTTTGTGAGCATCACTGATATATATCATTGTACATGTTGAAATAATTATTTTAAGAATTAAACAAACGTTATTACTTTGAACTTTAATCACATCGTCAGCTTTTCCAAAAACAAAAATTATTATTGCCCTATAAACATTCAGTGTAGAACTGTGACGCTCATCCATATTGTTCAGATTTCGAAGTTTTTCAGCTGTTTATTTATTCTAAAAGAAAAAAATCCTACCAAACATTTCACTGAAATGTGCCAAAATCAATTGTATCGCTAACCTTTATTATATACTATTTTAATTTAAATATCATACAGTATTTGTTGATATTGCTATTATAATTCCTTAAAAAAATTGTTTTTGTTTTATTTTTCTATAAAAAACCTAAGAAATTGGAATGAATTAACAATGCTAAAAATCTTGTATAAAAAAAATTCATACAGTTCATGCAATTACAACAAAATATATGTATGTGAGACTCAAAAATATATCAGTGGCTTATTAGTCGTCAACGAAGAAGCGGTGTAGCGCATGTTTTTGTGTTTTTTTTTTTTAATTTTAAGATATTTTGAAGTGAGCAAAAATTTTGATTTCTACACCGAGAAGTGTTAATAATAAGCTACATAAATTTATGCATGTTTGTACTATGTATGAATACCTATTCTTTACAGCGTTTTAACTTCGACGTATTTATCATTTTAAGTGTTTCTCTCTTTTTGTAGAACAATTTATTTTATTAATATTTTTGTTTATATTTATGTTTTCTTATTAGAAACAGATACAAAACTTTTCTGAAAATTTTAAAATTTTTGTGTCAATTTGTGAATATGTGTATTTTTTACAGAATGTTTGTCTTTTTTTTTTTAAATAAATAATTCCAAACTTTTCTTCTAATTTGCTGCTGCTAAACAAAATATCAATGATTGGCGCATTTATACATATTTTGAAGAAATGCATCGCCAAATAGAAGCGTTGGTGCCTTTTGACGTGATTTACGGGTCATCATCATTATTTTAAGCACTTTCTTATTATTATTTGCCCCTTCTTTTAAATAATAACTAAAATTCAATTTTTTACTTGTGCTTCTTTTTGTGAGTTTTTCTTCTCGTTTATTTACATTTTTTCACTTTAGACAGCTGCTTTTTTATTTTACCACGGGCTCTTTTTGACATAAACGATTTTAAAAATGCGCCGTTGTTTTTGTTTTGTTGTAGAGTGCGTCCACCTTATGTAATTTCACCATGAAAACGCCTATTTGAACAAAAATTTCAAATTTACCAAATTTTGAAGAAGTATTAAAAAAATATACAGGTGCTGTCAAAATAATAGCACCGCTAGTATACCTGATTTTAAACAGGTAAAACCTTTTTTATTAAAAAAAAATTTAATTTATTCAAAAATTCAAAATGTAAAAAAACATGTATAAGAACGATAAAAAGAAAAAGAATTTCATTTAAATTCAAATTAATTCAAAAAATTCAACTTTTCCCAAAAATCTGAAAAAATTATCTGTCAAAATAATAGCACTCCTCATCCTGGCCTTGAAAAATATTACAATTGTATTAACATCGTTTACTGTGGTTGTAATGAGAGTAGCTATCATTACGTACTGTTTTCAATATTTAGTTGCTGATTTTTAGTGTTTCCCATGGAATTGACCAAACAAAGGAATGATCAAACATGCTCGATAACACTTACCGCATCATACAGCTCAGTAAAGGCCTCCAAGAGATCGCATTGACGTGGTTGGCTAAATAGGTTTTAAATAATTTTTATGACTGTGCTTGTGTTAGTGTTATAAACTGAATTATGGTATATATAGCATTACTATGGTCATTAAGTGTTTAGATTTTAATACCTTTTGGCATAATTCAGTTTTTAAATTAGGTTTTAGCAAATAAAGTTTTAATTAATAAATGTTTTTAAATAATTTAGACGAATAATCAGAGGACTGTGTAGGCCATTCCATTAAACGGACATTATTGTCTAAAAACCGCTTATTGGTTTTTCGCTGGTATGTTTTGGGTCATAGTCTTGTTGCATGACCCAAATCGGTGGCATATTTTAAGAAGCATACGACAATATTCATTCTTTGAGTATTTTGATGTACTCTGTTGAATCCAAGATGGTATTAATACGGTGAATAGGCCCAACACAGTAGCATGAAAAACATCCCCATACCATGATAAAAAACCTTCGTGTTTTATAGTCTTTGAGGTAAATTTGGGGTTATATTCCGAATTGGGTGGTCTTCTAACATACGATCGATAACCCTTTAAACCAACTAAAACTATTTTGGACTTTGTCCATAAAATATTACACCATTTTTCAATTGGCCAATGTACATTCTTTTTTAGCCTAATTGTAATCTTTCAACCACATGGTCACTTGCTAAGATTGAAACTTTTTTGGACTGTGGCCTTTAAAATTGTTTTCCTTAAGTCTCCTGGATGTAGTTACAGTATTAACTGGCAGATTTAATTCCTTTTTGACTTCTAAATCCTTCATGAATGGCGATTTTTTATTTGCTGTGAAATGCGATAGACAATTGAAGATCCTTTATATCTACAAACTTCGATTTTAAATTTGTACGTAATCGGATTTCTTATCATTTTATTGTATTTAGACAGTCAACAATCTTTCGTACCTGGAAGTAGGTTTTTCCATCCGACACCAGTTTTTTTAATGATTTCACTTATCCTTCGGAACAGTGCTTAGCACGACCCATTGCTAAAATTCCAATCCCAAAATTCTTAAAAATTGAATGTAATTTTTAAGTAACTTACCGTTTTAAATAGTTAAAAAAAAATTTATGCACTACTTTGATTTTTTTGAGAAATAGTAATAATGGTGTTATTATTTTGACTGGTCTAATAACAGTTCTTTAAAATATACATGTACAGCGAGAAAATTGAAGTATGAAAGTTAATTCTTATAGTTGTGCTATTATTTTGACAGCAACTGTATATATTTTTATTTCTATTCGTGAAACTATCAAATAAAAAAAATTAAATCTAACTTTGTCCTACAACTTAAAAAGTTTTTAAATTTTAAAAAATTAAAAATAATTTGGATTTTCAATTTATATCTATATGATATAAATAAAACAAATATTAAAATACAAAATTTTTTGGCAGATTACAATATATTTTTAATTTTTGTTGTTGTTGTAAAATCCACAAAATTAAAAATTTGTTATTTGGAAAATTTTTTATTTATATCGGTAACTAACACAACTCTATTCTAAAAAGAATTTTGTTTTTATAAAAAAAAATAAATAAATGTAAAAAACTATTTTAAGATTGGCTTTATTGGATTTAAATGTATGTGAGCATGCCCATCGCCCGTTGTAATATTTTGCTAAAATATGGCATATATATATATATATATTTTACCCTAATAATTGTCTGTACGAAATTTAATTTATCAACGACAACTCCTTCTATTTTTGTCCATTCACTCTATGGGATCGACGAGTTGTTATAGATTTTTAAAATTAAGAATATATCATCACTAATTATTTTCTCAGTCGTGCAAAATTTAATATAAGAGTTTATTAAAAACAAAATTTTTGTGGTATTCCATTTTTAATTTCGGCCAATGTTTTAGAAATGTAACTAAAAACTTATATTTTCATGGTATCGCAATATATGTCGCCTAGAACATGCTAGCTGGACAAAAACGACATTAATAATTCTAAAAATTGTTAATGCAGTTAATCAGAGTATACTTGGGTAAATATGACAGCTAATGTTTTGTCAGAAAGAATGTGTCATTTATGGGGCTGAGAATATGAAATTTTTAAATTAAGTACATGAAATTTGCTGCATTTGCGCTACTTATGCGAATACATGTCACATGTTGTTCTTTAATGAAAAGTGGTGAAATAGTGATGCATTCAATAACCAAGGATAAGTAGTTTTTTTATACTTAGCAAAGGTAAATAATTAAAAAAAAAATTACAAAAAGCTATTAACTTTGAATTCAAAAGACCAGAAGTAGAAATCCCCTCATTTACCCGTGCTAATTTTTAACACGATTAAGATTCACTGCTGTACTTAAAAATAAACCTAAACTTTATTAGGATGAGCCAATTTTACTGTATCTAAAATGGACATTTTTAATGAATGGGTCAAAACCTCCAGTAATGATAAAAATACTTCGATTTTTAATTTTTTTTGCCTCAAAACATGATCCAGGCAGCCGGTAAAGGAGGTCAAGGCTGGTTTATCCAGATTTTCTGCAAAATGTTAAAAAAAGTAGGAGAATTCCAGAAGTTCTCGGAAACATTTTCTGGCGTTGAAAAATGGCTGGAGGGTGATATTACATTTTGTACGCTTTACTATGATGGGAGACTCAAAATAGTCCTATAAAATGTCTCTTCTAAGACAAACGTAGACGTGCAATTTAGAGATGTTTCTAAGAAAACTAATGTAAAGAAGCCTTCCTTAAGTATTCAAGAATGCTTCAAAGAAGAAATAAAATTATTTGTAGACAAACCACAACCAGGATTAAAAAATACCAACGGAGAAATAATGATCTTAACTTTTTCAGGAAAGCTGAACTGAGTACTAAAAGTACAGTATTACACGTGACATTGATAAAAAAAGACATTATACTCAGAGCGTTGTCTTCAGACATCAACAGTACTTTAAAAAAGTATAGTAGTTTTTCACAAGATACCAGTCTCATTGTATTTAAGTCTGTATTCGTGGTATTACATGCTTGCTGCCGTACACAAGATTCTTGTGCATGTGGCGGAAGTTATTCAACCATCTCTTCTGCGAATTAGACAACTTTCGGAGAAAATTCGCAATAAAGAATGAAGAAAATCTCGACAAAATTATACCCCAAAACAGCCTCGACTTGCTTAACATGCTGCTCATCACTTCTCTTCCTCTTTTTAACAGTCTCAGGAAAATTCCCAGAAAGATGATGTCCTCTTCATCCTGATGGCTTAGATTTAGTTTTAGAGTTCATTTGTAATGTAAATAGAAATAGAGTTGAAAAATGAATGGTTTTTTCTAATTATGACTATACAGTAGACGATTTATCTGAAGAAAAATTGAGTGTTTCTGAGAAGATTGAATCTTAATTCTGAAAACAGTTAAAATGGTTCTGGCAACAGTTAAAATGATTACAAACTTTATTAATAAACGCGTTTAAATTAAAACACGTCACCAAATAATTTTGTCCATCTATCCTGTACTAGACGACACACTATGCATCGTCTTTATACACTAATTCTTTTCTTTCAAATTGAGTCTCATTTAGTGCATATATGTATATGTATATGTATATGTATGTGTATATGTATATGTATATGTATATGTATATGTATATGTATATGTATATGTATATGTATATGTATATGTATATGTATATGTATATGTATATGTATATGTATATGTATATGTATATGTATATGTATATGTATATGTATATGTATATGTATATGTATATGTATATGTAGTATATGTATATGTATATGTATATGTATATGTATATGTATATGTATATGTATATGTATATGTATATGTATATGTATATGTATATGTATATGTATATGTATATGTATATGTATATGTATATGTATATGTATATGTATATGTATATGTATATGTATATGTATATGTATATGTATAATGTATATGTATATGTATATGTATATGTATATGTATATGTATATGTATATGTATATGTATATGTATATGTATATGTATATGTATATGTATATGTATATGTATATGTATATGTATATGTATATGTATATGTATATGTATATGTATATGTATATGTATATGTATATGTATATGTATATGTATATGTATATGTATATGTATATGTATATGTATATGTATATGTATATGTATATGTATATGTATATGTATATGTATATGTATATGTATATGTATATGTATATGTATATGTATATGTATATGTATATGTATATGTATATGTATATGTATATGTATATGTATATGTATATGTATATGTATATGTATATGTATATGTATATGTATATGTATATGTATATGTATATGTATATGTATATGTATATGTATATGTATATGTATATGTATATGTATATGTATATGTATATGTATATGTATATGTATATGTATATGTATATGTATATGTATATGTATATGTATATGTATATGTATATGTATATGTATATGTATATGTATATGTATATGTATATGTATATGTATATGTATATGTATATGTATATGTATATGTATATGTATATGTATATGTATATGTATATGTATATGTATATGTATATGTATATGTATATGTATATGTATATGTATATGTATATGTATATGTATATGTATATGTATATGTATATGTATATGTATATGTATATGTATATGTATATGTATATGTATATGTATATGTATATGTATATGTATATGTATATGTATATGTATATGTATATGTATATGTATATGTATATGTATATGTATATGTATATGTATATGTATATGTATATGTATATGTATATGTATATGTATATGTATATGTATATGTATATGTATATGTATATGTATATGTATATGTATATGTATATGTATATGTATATGTATATGTATATGTATATGTATATGTATATGTATATGTATATGTATATGTATATGTATATGTATATGTATATGTATATGTATATGTATATGTATATGTATATGTATATGTATATGTATATGTATATGTATATGTATATGTATATGTATATGTATATGTATATGTATATGTATATGTATATGTATATGTATATGTATATGTATATGTATATGTATATGTATATGTATATGTATATGTATATGTATATGTATATGTATATGTATATGTATATGTATATGTATATGTATATGTATATGTATATGTATATGTATATGTATATGTATATGTATATGTATATGTATATGTATATGTATATGTATATGTATATGTATATGTATATGTATATGTATATGTATATGTATATGTATATGTATATGTATATGTATATGTATATGTATATGTATATGTATATGTATATGTATATGTATATGTATATGTATATGTATATGTATATGTATATGTATATGTATATGTATATGTATATGTATATGTATATGTATATGTATATGTATATGTATATGTATATGTATATGTATATGTATATGTATATGTATATGTATATGTATATGTATATATGTATATGTATATGTATATGTATATGTATATGTATATGTATATGTATATGTATATGTATATGTATATGTATATGTATATGTATATGTATATGTATATGTATATGTATATGTATATGTATATGTATATGTATATGTATATGTATATGTATATGTATATGTATATGTATATGTATATGTATATGTATATGTATATGTATATGTATATGTATATGTATATGTATATGTATATGTATATGTATATGTATATGTATATGTATATGTATATGTATATGTATATGTATATGTATATGTATATGTATATGTATATGTATATGTATATGTATATGTATATGTATATGTATATGTATATGTATATGTATATGTATATGTATATGTATATGTATATGTATATGTATATGTATATGTATATGTATATGTATATGTATATGTATATGTATATGTATATGTATATGTATATGTATATGTATATGTATATGTATATGTATATGTATATGTATATGTATATGTATATGTATATGTATATGTATATGTATATGTATATGTATATGTATATGTATATGTATATGTATATGTATATGTATATGTATATGTATATGTATATGTATATGTATATGTATATGTATATGTATATGTATATGTATATGTATATGTATATGTATATGTATATGTATATGTATATGTATATGTATATGTATATATGTATATGTATATGTATATGTATATGTATATGTATATGTATATGTATATGTATATGTATATGTATATGTATATGTATATGTATATGTATATGTATATGTATATGTATATGTATATGTATATGTATATGTATATGTATATGTATATGTATATGTATATGTATATGTATATGTATATGTATATGTATATGTATATGTATATGTATATGTATATGTATATGTATATGTATATGTATATGTATATGTATATGTGTATTATTTTCGTTATTTTCCAAAATTGTTCGATAAATGTTTTAATCGTCCTCTTCAAAATCGCCTGCAGAAGATTGAATTCCTGGTGGTACACTTAGTCGGATTTGTTTTGAGATGAAATCACTCTTTCATAAGTCTGAAATTTATTTGAACATATTTACTTAAATAATCAACTATGCATAGTTTTAATACTTTTTATATTTATAACCTAATTTTAAGTTAATGTAGCTTACTCAGTAAATGAATATCAAATAAACAACATGGTGTCAGGTGTGTGCCAAAAGGACTATATTGAGGTTAAAAAGAAAAATAATAAAACGTGAAAGACTCTAGTGAAAAATTTTTAAATTTAATAATTAATTTTGCCTCGTTAAATACATTTAAAAAATGATAAAAGCAAACGATGATATCCTGTAATTAAAAAAGTCAGCCCCAATGGTAACATCTGTTGCTCCATTAGACACAAATGCTACAAATTTATCTATGGAGTGGAAGAATTGGAACAATGCTTTCAAATTATATATGGGAGCATCAGCACTAGAGGACGAATCCGTTCACGTAAAGTGTCTATAATGTTGCACCACGTGGGTAGTAATGCAGTGCAAATTGTAACGTCATTTAATATTAATATAGACACCATAAAATATGATCAGTTGTGGAACGAATTTGAGGCCCATTATGCAACAGAACTACAAAATTTAAGCATGCCATGTCAGTTTGGTACACTCAGAAAAAGCCTTATTAAAGACAAGCTTCACTATTACGTGGCAATCTTTTCATGTCACATTGCCATTATGTCTAACCTCATTTACATTACGGCGTTCATTTATTTGTTTACTGTTGTGTATACCGACTCTCCTCTATTGGTAGGGTGATAGTTACGAAATGTTTCGAGTTTTCTATAGCCAGTGTTTTCTCATTTGTCATGTCGCCATGGTGACGCAAATCTTGCACTTCTGAGCGGTGTCCTATAATGACTTTTAAAATGACCACTCATACCACAGTGTTGGCACCTCATTTTGGTCCTTTACTCTTTTTCGGTCAAAAGCCGCTCTACCACCTCTTTGATAGCTGTAATGAAATCTTCTTTAGTAGATATAGTTTTTATGCTATACACTTTATGTACCTTCGGTTTAGATATCTCTCAAGCGGCCTCCTGCGCTAGTGCAAACGCCACGGTCTCTGTAAAGATTGCATTTTGAGCAGCACACACCGCATACTTAATATCAATGTCTTGCTCTATTATTGGGTGTGTCTCCCTGGATAACTAAGCTGGACCAACCGCTCGACTTCCATTGCAAAGGCTTGAAGCGACTCATTAACTTTCTGCGTTCAGCACTTTAACTTCATGCGGTACAAATCGCGTTTGAGCTCGTCGCCAAATTTACGCTTTAAAGCCACCATTAATTCGTTGTAGTTGTTTCTGCAGCTGGCTGGCATGGTTTATAAAATTTCTGCTGCAGCACCCTTTAACGCCAAAATTAGTTTTAGGGCCTTCTCTTCATCATTCCATCCATTTTTACTGGCTGCTGTGTTTAATTTAAATTTAAATACCGCCAAAGGTGTACTACCATCGAAGCAGGATATCTTTACTCTGCTGGAGACTTCTGGTATGATTCGTATTGATTCTAGTCGTTGGCACTGTAGACTGTTTATTTTCTCTTCTATAACGTTGACTGTTAGCGTAAAAGTCTTTTCTACATTTGGCACTCTTGCGTCGACGTCATCCACCATTTTGCTTACTGTCACGTATATTTCTTGTAGCTTCTCTGACGTTGCACTAGACGCTTCAAATCCCTTTTATATTTTTGACAGAAAATTCTGGTTTTCCGCTCAAAATGTTTCCTGTATTTGAGCCAACAGCTTTAGAAATTTCTTGTGCATTCGCCACAGCATTAATTTTTTCCATAAACTTTTTATTCTCAGCTCTAGATGATTCTTTTACCTGCGCCAACAGCTATTCATTATCAGCTCTAGATGTTTCTCGTACCTCATTAGAAGTTGTGGTTGCAGCGGCACTTTTCTCATGATCATTTTCATCATCAAATTCGTAAGTATCTGTACCACGTCTCTGAAATTCATCTAACAGACGTTTTTGTAGTTTGGTTTTATTACCGGTTATTGACAGCTTTAATTTATTTAATTCCCGTTTGAACCTCTTCACTTTTAATTCTTGGAATTTCATCTTTACTCCGTTTGATTTATTTATTTTTTAAATTTTTTTATTTTATTTTATTTTTACATACGTAATCCAACTTCTGACACCAATGTTACGTTTTGACCTTTTTAAAACGTTTGAGCTCGTTTAAATTGAGTTAAAATAAAATAAACACCGCTTAATTTTGTTGTTTTACAGTTTTTATTTATTCCACTATAACTCTTATACTCTTTGTCTTAATACAATACTTAATATTCGTTTATACAACACTTTTATTTCCGCTTTAACACAACTTTATTTTATGACAGCCAAACGTTAACTAAAACTCTATCTGTTAATTTTAAACATGTGAGATTGTGTTACCCAGATATGATTTAATTGGCAGTACTGCCAGATACACAAATAAGTATGTCATTGACAGGGTGACACAAAATAAACCAAAATCCTACAATTTAGGCGTTTTTATTCTCGTAACATTAGGTTTCTCCAACAATTCATTTTTACAACATTCCACTATATTATTTATTCCACTATAACTCTTATACTCTTTGTCTTAATACAATACTTAATATTCGTTTATACAACACTTTTATTTCCGCTTTAACACAACTTTATTTTATGACAGCCAAACGTTAACTAAAACTCTATCTGTTAATTTTAAACATGTGAGATTGTGTTACCCAGATATGATTTAATTGGCAGTACTGCCAGATACACAAATAAGTATGTCATTGACAGGGTGACACAAAATAAACCAAAATCCTACAATTTAGGCGTTTTTATTCTCGTAACATTAGGTTTCTCCAACAATTCATTTTTACAACATTCTTTATTATTATTATTTTTTATGATATCATTAGCATAGTTTACTTTTGATTAGGATGTCCTTTCTTTTGCTGAAGGACATCCTTTTTTAAGTTTCCCAGTTGCCTTATACGTGTCCTTTACTCCACAACCATAACAAAATATTCGTTTGTCTTTTATACAATCCTTAAAGGCATGACCTGGACTATCATAATTCCAACAGACAACAGTTCTTGCAACCGCACAGATTTCTGAATATTCAGTTAAAATTGTCTTATCTAAATGTTGAGTATCATACTCAATTTCGGCCATTTCACGTCTCATATTTTGATTTCTAAATAGGTTGTTATTATTTATTTCCTTCATAAATTTATCATGTTTAGGAACTTCATATCGTAACTGTGAGACTTGTGTATTATAAAGGTGAAGCAATTCATGCCTGATTTCCGGTTTAAGGTTTCATAACACAGTTTCGCAAAGCTCCAATTCAGACATTGGCATCGTTGCTAATGGACGCCTTTCCTCAGAATTACTTGAGCTAGACTAAATAATTTCAGAACTACGAACATTAAAAATAACGCCTATTTCTGATATCAGATTGCTACGAAAACTAATAAGAGAATTTGTTATCATTTGGCGAATGCGCTACTCATCTACTGAATATTAAGCATATCGATTTCCATCTACAGAAGTATTCCCTACAAATGTGTCTACATTAGCAATGTTAACAGTAACAGACGGAAGTCTATTCGATCAACTCATTGAGCTAGTAACCGAACCAACGTTAGAATTATTTTAATGACCTTCTAAGTCAATTAAAAATGTATTATTAGAAGATTCTGTTCGAACAATATTCCACAGCACTTCACTGCTTTGTGGAAGCGGCATGGTAAAAAAAACTGTGTAAATTCAACAGAAACAAAAAGAATATTAATTTAATTGCACAACGTCAAAATCAACAACATAAAATTAAGCAAATTTTATGTAAGTTTAAAAGATAAAGACCAATATAATAATGTACCAAATTTTCGCTACTTAGAAAAAGGACGAAGATAGACCGATTACAAATTTTTTTTAAATTACTAAATTAAAATATTGGTTATTAAAAATTGTCTTTCAGTACTAATACTACAAAGACAAAATCTTACTTAAAATAATAAACTTGAGTTTGTTTTCACTCACTGGTAATAAACAACAATCTCAAATTTCATAACCACATTTAAACGCAAGAACAATTTTCAAAGGGTTTGGTAACGAAATTATCCATCAAACAAAAAGTCTCAATGAAATACTTTTACATGAAACAAAATCAACTCTTGTGTATAAAAATTACAAAAATCAAAAGAGATAAAATAAAATTGTAACAACTAAACGTTTGTGAGATCTCACCATTAAGTTAATATAAATTAATTCACACTTTTTTTTTTTTTTTTTTTTTGTCTGCACAATTATACATACATACATGCTGAGGCCCCACGTTGGGCGCCATTCAATTTACTCTAGAAATGAAAGCAACATTGTGTACCGGCCGTGCTCAGTCTAGGTCTGGTTCTTCTTCCAGAGTAAAGCAAACAAAGGAGAGAAATTCAAACTTTCAACTGAAATTTTTCCGGTCTATTTGTTACCCTTATTCCCTTAACGAAAATTACATAAAAACGTTTAGACTTTCATTTATTTTTAACCGAGATAAGTAAATAAATTTATTGCATCAAGTTAAATTAATTCTAAGTTTAACATACATATATTAAAACAATTTGTATATAAAAAAATAAAAATAACAACAGCAAAAACAAATAAAAATTTCCTTTAATATAAAAACATATATAAAATTGAAAACCTTTTTTTCTTTTTTTATGGAATAATAATTTAAAAAAAAAAATAATAAAAATTAAATAATTTTTTGTTTTTCTTTTTTAATAAAAATTTGCCGTAAAAATTCATTCAAATTGATTTTTATATAATTAATGATCTTTTGCAGTTTGTTGCTATTTATCCTTTTCCCTTTTTTCTTGCTATTTATTTATTTTCTTGCTAATTATTTTATCTTTTTCCTCTCACAATGACTTGTTTTTTTTAATTTTTAAATAAATTATATAATTTAAATATAATTAAATATAATTTAAATTATAAAATTTTAAATTTAAACATAAAATTAAATTTAAATATAATTTAAATTATATATTTTACGAAAATGAAAATGCTAAAGACAAAATTCACCACGTCAGAGTTTGTTATGAGCTTTTAGCTAAAAAATGTATTGGCTTGTGTCAAGGCTTAGCTTCTAAAATTACCTGCACTAATTAAGAGTGCTACCATACGCATGGTTACTTTTTGTGTTTACAAAGTTATTTTAGACCATTTTGAATTAACGTCGAAAAATTGAAGATTCGTATCCGTACTAGAATATTGTAAACTAATGATGAAATACTATAAAAAGACGGCGAATTGCGATTAGTTGTTTGTCAAGAAGTAAAG
>JAKWBJ010000162.1:1215000-1312500 GCA_023159175.1 Wohlfahrtia magnifica | reverse complement strand
ACTAGCGACTGGATATGTGTTTTTACGCTGCGAAAAACTGCACTAACCAATAAATCTATCGTTCGGAGACGGCGTTTATGGGTCGCTCTCAATGCGTCTAGTTGATCATTCTCCATACATAAAAATCAACATTTATTTATCTCTTTCGATATTTGTATTGCAATAAAAAAAAAAAAAAACAAAAAACGTATAAAAATTATACTTATTTAAATTAACCAGTTATTCGTGTTGAATCAACCGGTTTATTCAGTATTCGAAAAATGAAGATTTTGAAAAAAAAACCGTATTCGACTAAAGCAAAAAAACGGTTAAAATCGGTCGAATAATAACCGTCCGATCTCCCTAGTGTTCCGGCTTTAGTTTTTACAGCGAGAAGCTTTTATGTATTTTGTTTGGTAGATTTCCATTTAATTTTGTAGCTTAGCGCGCCATCCATATTTACATATGTACATATTTGTAACAGAATAAATGCAAATCGACAAATATGTAAGTATTATAGTTCCAAATATTTAATTATATTAACTTATGTATAAAAATATATTTGTTTGTTTGTGGTTAAATCAAAAAGATTAGATGAGCAGCAGGCTTCATCAAGCAATATGGGAAACCTTAAGCAAACTGCCTAACATACATACATATATTATCGCGGGTATCAAAATTTTATGTTGAAGAAATTTGGCGTGAAGTTGTTTTTAAAGTAGGAGTATTATAACTATGACGAAAACAAAAAGTTAAAAAAAAATAGAAGTTCCGACATAAAATTTTGACACTCACGATAGAGAATGTATGTATGTATGTACATAGTTACGCTGTGGTTAGCTTTACATACTGACGGTTGGAGTTGGCATTTAAGTTTTTGTAGATACAATTATGGATCGTTTCCATTATTCCAATCTAATAATGATGCAATCTGTGAATAAAATAAGTGTTTTTGAAAGCTGGTACTTCCAACAATGCAATAAAAGCATATAGTAAGTACTTTAAAGGATTGGTTATTATAAAACGTTCCCAAACGGCTTCATTCTATTTATTAGACACCTGATATAAGCCCCACAGAAAATTTATTTGATAAATTGGACCACCTAATACAAAAAAGTGCAATTAAAACAAACAAGGCTCTTGATAAATAATATCACAATAATTCCAGTGAACTACGACAAAAAATTGTATATTAAGTGAAAAGCAAATTTAATGAATAAATATGGCTCTATAAAATATAAATTAATAATAAAACAATTTTTAACATTTGTTTGAGGATAATTAGTTACTTAATACTGCAGAGTATGTACATATACTTTTCTGTGTGCAGAAAATTTAATTTCTTTTTTTTTTTAACTTGAAGGATATGTTATACAAAAGCTGATATATTTTTGTTTCATTTTTCGTCCAAACCTTATAATTCTGTATAAAAACCAGTTTCGAAGGACTATATTTTCAAATTTATATGAATTTGTACATATATATTCATTTTGCCTCATAGGAGTGCTTCCACTAAATGAATTTTTTAAAACCATCACTGATTAAAAATAAGCTTACAAACAAACTTAAAATATAAATTTGCGAATCCATGGCTTACTTTCTCAATTTGCTCGAATCGAAGCTGGAAGAATGGATTCCAAGTAAAGAATTAGTTCCAAAATATAGAAAAAAGTATTTCTGAAAAGTGATAAACATTATCAAAAGTTTTTGTAAAAGTAACTTTTTTTTGATAATATGACTAATATTTGGATGTATCTGTGAATTGTGTTTCTAATTTTAACATTGATTCATTATTTAAGTATGTATAATTACTTATATTTTAGTTTAATGTATTTAATTAGCTGTTAAAATTAGTTTTTTTTTTATTGAAGTAAATCTTATTTTTGTTCACAAAAAACTTGACCCTATTTTGCTTTAAAATATCCTTTCTTTAACCCTATTTTTGTTAAATACCATTTTTATGACACTTTTTCGAAATTATCAACGGCACCCTGTTTGCAAAGCAACTGAACAATATCATTCGTTCCTAAACGCAACCATGCAAACTTTTACAAAGTCATCCATTAACAAATGCAATAATTTTGCTTAAATTGAAATAACAATAGACTTTCGAATGGAAACAGCAAATTGTTTCCAAAATGAGGATGAATTTGTCTTCAAAAAAGGATTGCTTTATGGGAAAGGTGCTGACTGTAGCAAAATGAGTTTCTAAATGTAAAACTGTACAATTTTTTTTTATTTACAAAGCAACAAACAATGTATGTAGCTTGCTTTGTGTCGATACAGTAGTAAAACCGTATCGCTACAACGTATTTTGACGTTTTGGTATTCAGCCTATATTTTAACAATTTATTTTTAATTTGTACAAAAGGCATTGAAACGAAAAATGAAATTTTACATATATCCATGTTTTTATTAGTGGATACATGTCTTTAGTGAATGAATCGTTTTGATTTGCTATTCAAGCGTTGCCGTTTTAGTCCAATCGGGCCAAAATTCGTAGTTCTTCGAAGTTTAAGAACAATTTGGTAGTTTGGTTGGTTTGTTGCAATTTTCTTACATTTTTGGTAGGTCTTTGCTCTCGATAACACCGTATATAATTTGGAAAAAAAATTAACTTTGTTTTGATAAAAAACAGTTTTCACTAATGTAATTAACATTTCTTTAATATTTCCAACTGTAATAACTCTATGTTCTTTTGCTCAGAGATCGTCAACCCTACCTTTGCACAATTATCACATTCCAAAAGACCCATTCACAGATTGCCTGAAATTATCTCTAAGTTAATTTATATATGCGAAGCGACCCATAGTCTTATCAATAAAAATTATATATCGATATGCAACTCAAAACCATAATCAAATTGCCTACAACCACGCCCTATCGTTGCCATTAAGATTTTATGTCAGAATATTCAAACCTTTTGTTTTGCGTCACACTACTTTTGTCGCTCAAAATAATCTTAATGTGAAAGTTTGTAGTAAATGAATGTATTGCTACTTTCAAGAAAGTATTTTAGGGGTAATTAAATAAATTGTGGCAGCACCATGTTTGTCAGCTAGTGAACGGAGTGAATCTGGCAACACTTTAGAACACAGAAGAAAAAAAAAACAAATATTAATTCCTCGCGTCGTCTTTGCTGCCACAACTGTAGACAATTCTTCTCGCAACTTAACTTGAATTCTTTTATACTTCCAAATATTAAAATAAAATAATAATAATTTTAAATAGTTTAAGAGTAAAATAACGCGTTTTATTTACCATAAACTATATTGGTGACCCCGTGCTTGGAACAAATTACATCGAATACCAAATCGGTGAAAATTTCAGTAAAAAAATATTTTTCGTGGAAACAGCGCAGTCGCAGTTTATTTGAAATTTTAACATTTCAACGCTACGATTAATTTTTTTCAGAACGAATAAGATCAACCCTGCTTATGAATTCAAGCAAATACAACTTGAGAATTAAGCAAACTGTTTCAATAGAAAAGACTTCATCCAGCAGTGACGAAATTAAAATGTCTGAAATGGATAATATTATTGCTCAAATGAGGGACCTTCAACGAGAAGTGAATTTACTACGGGCGCAACGTGAGCATCCAAATGAAACAGCAAATCGAATCTTCAAGGATGCATACACCCAAATTCAATAAGCATAACCCACACCTTTGGTTTGCTCAGGTTGAAAGGTCGTTTGCCTTGTGTGACATTACATCAGATACAGACAAATTTGATTTTGTTCGGTTCGTCTTGGTTACGTCGTGAGTTTAAGTGGCTATTCATTATTGCTGACTTTTTAATTCGTTATAATTTGTTAATTGATCTCAAGACCAAACGATTAGTAGATGGTACAACCAAACTTGCTAGTAGTGGTAAAATTCGTAAAACGGAAGATTTTAATATCTCCACAATTTCATCAAGCACACCATTTGCAGCTTTACTACAAGAGTACGTCAGTATTACGACAACAACCTTAACCCGAAAGGTCACAGGAGGTTCAACCGTCGCACATCATATCGAAACAACTGGTAAGCCAATAGCAGGTCGCCCACGTAGATTATCTGGAGATAAATTAGCAGCCGCAAAAGCAGAAGTAGGTTTTCTTTTGGAACAAGGTATATGCCGTATATCTAAGAGTCAATGGGCTAGTCCTATTCACATTGTGGCTAAAAAACGGGTGGTTGGCATGTATGTGGCGACTATCGAAAATTAAGCGCTCAAACAGTTCCTGATCGCTATTCAATAGCTAATATCAACGACTTTGCTGAAAGACTATATGGTAAGTCCATTTTTTCTACATTAGATCTAGTAAGAGCCTATTACCAAATTCCGATGGTCGAAGAGGATATTGAAAAAACAGCTCCTTGTACCCAGTTTGGTTTAATAGAATTTTTGTATATGCCGTTTGGACTACGAAACGCCACTCAAACGTTCCAAAAGTTTATGGACTCAGTTCTAAGAGGTTTGAACTTCGTATATTGTTACATCGACGATATTATCATAATGTCAAATTTAATCGAAGAGCATAACCAACATCTGCGATTAGTTTTTGATCGTCTTCGTTAGCATGGCTTAACAATCAATGTTAGGCAATGTCATTTTGGCCAAAATGAGGTCGAATTTTTGGGTTACACTATCAATAGCAGTGGTTGTCGACCTCCTAAAGATCATGTTACTGCCATCGAAAATTACGCTAAACCCGAAACGATTTGTGACCTACGAAGATTTCTGGGTATCATTAACTACTATCGTCGGTGCATTCCACATGCAGTTCAACTGCAAGCACCGCTTAACAGTTTTCTCACAGACTCTAAGAAAAATGATAAATGAAAAATACCTTGGACACTAGAAGCCGAAAATGCCTTCGAAGCGTGTAAAAAAAGTATAAGTGAGGATACGACGATGGCGCATCCTGCCCAAACTCCGGACTGGCACTCATAACGGACGCTTCTGATACAGCTATTGGAGCGGTTCTCGAGCAAAATTTTGATAGTTTATGGAGACCGCTAGGTTTTTTCTCCAGAAAATTGTCAAAGGCGGAAAGCAACTACAGCACATATGACAGGAAGTTACTTGCAATTTACGATTCCATTAAACATTTCCGTCATATGCTGGAGGCTCGTCATTTCGTCATTAAAACCGATAATCGACCGCTAATTTATGCATTTTCACAGAAGTCAGAGAAAGCTTCCTCACGTCAATTGATTTGGATTTCATATCGCAATTTACAACAGAGATAATACATTTGTCTGGTTCCAAAAATACTGTTGCTGATGCTTTGTCGCAATTTCGATACCGTTAACAATATCATACGAGGAACTACAATCATCACAAGAAACAGATGACGAATTGAAAACCTTACTGGAAACTAACAATTCGTTAAAACTTCAAATAGTCCACTTCAATTCTTCTTCAATCTATTGTGACATTTCGACGGTTATTTTCGACCTTACGTTCCTAATGAACTATCAAGTTTTCAATTCCATACATAATCTATCACATCCTGGTGGTAAAGCTACACTTCAAGAGATCCGAAGGAAATATGTTTGGCCTAGTATGAAAAAACAAGTTATCAATTGGGTTCGTACTTGTTTATTATGTCAAAGAGCAAAGATAACTAAACATAATCGTTTAACACCGAACAAGAAAGATGTACCTGATAATCGTTTTGATCACGTCCACCTGGATATTGTAATTATGCCAGTAATACAAGGTTTTAGATACTGTCTTACTATGATTGACAGGTTTTCAAGGTGGCCGGAATCAGTTCCCTTGAAAGACATGTCTGCTCAAACTGTTGTAACTACTTTTTGGACTCATTGGATATCTAGATTCAGGTGCCCAAAAACTATAACTACAGACCGAGGTACACAGTTTGAATCAGCTCTATTCAAATCATTGACTAATTTCATTGGATCTAAACGAGCCCGAACTACTGCATACCATCAGCAATCAAACGGTATGGTCGAATGTTGGCATAGAACATTTAAAACAGCTCTTATGTGCCATCCTAACTATACTAACGATAACACTAATCCCGATGAATTTCTTAAAAAACTTCACAGCCATTTTAGTCTTCTACGACCTATACCAACCATAACAAAAGCAAAATGTTTGTTTTGAAAAATATTAATGATTGCACTCATATATTTCTGCGCACCGATTCAGTCCGAGAACCACTTCAGACGCCTTACACAGGACCTTATGAGGTAGTCCAACGTTTATCCGATCGTTTATATACCATACAAATTAAAGATAAAGATGTAAACGTCAGCGTCGACCGATTAAAACCAGCCTTTATCATCAATGACATTCAAGACAATTTTCAACACCAAAGACCTCAAGACTCTAAGTCAAAGCGGCATACCACATCACGACAACTGGAAACTTCAATCAACAATGATCTTGAAATTACCACTGACAAAAGTGCATCGTTCCCAGCGGTTCCTGACTTAGTCACTGGAGAGGGAGTGGATGTGGCAGCACCAAGTTTGTCAGCTAGTGAACAGAGTGAATCTGGCAACACTTTAGAACACAAAAGAAAAAGAAAACAAATACTAATTCCTCGCGTCGTCTTTGCTGCCACAACTGTAGACAATTCTTCTCGCAACTTAGTTTGAATTCTTTTATACTTCCAAACATTAAAATAAAATAATAATAATTTTAAATAGTTTAAGAGTAAAATAACGCGTTTTATTTACCACAAACTATAAAATCTTCTATTGTATTTTGGTAGGCTGCGAACGGTTTTCGTAAAATTTTAGTAAATATTTTGTAGGAAATGAATTTCTGGCGTGGCAACGATGTGCTGTACCCAGTTTTTACTGATGTATTTTGTAGGCGATAGCATACACGTTAAAGTGAATGTAACATTGTGGGTAAAAGAAATGAATGCAGGTCTCTGGTATGTATGTATATTTTTTTTATTTAAAAAAAAAAAATTGAAAATAATGATTTATATTTTTTAAATATAAGCCTATTTAAAAAAAATAGTAATATGAATTTGAAATCTATTCCAAGAAAATTTTGTATGAATTTTTTTTTTATATAATTCATTTATTTACAATCTATCCATTGAAGGATAACTAAGTAAATTATTATTTATAAACAAAAAAAAAACATTATTGCTGAACTCCATTGAGTAGAATAATTAAAAAATTAACATATATTACTATATATAGCACGTTTTAATTACAATATACATATGTATGTATTATTTACAGAAGAATATTTTTTTTTATTTAAACAAAACAAATTTTTTAAGTTCAATTTCTAAATGGCAAGTCAAAGATTTGGTATCTTTTTAATCTTTTCACCATTTTTTAAGTTCAATTTCTAAATGGCAAGTCAAAGGTTTGGTATCTTTTTAATCTTTTCACCTCTTCGACGTCATCGAGTAACGTAACGGCTAAAAAATTTGTATATTGGCTTAATCTCTCAAGATTATTATTATTATTAATTCGCATAACATTTCATGAAAGAACATGGGAAACTTCTCTCAGTCAATGAGCTGCATCCGATTCTACTTTTAAGCTCATTGAAAGGGCTCCGAACTGCAAATCCATTTAGAGAAGTTTTCAATAGTATTTACAC
Organism: Wohlfahrtia magnifica; assembly: GCA_023159175.1. Taxonomy (NCBI): domain Eukaryota; kingdom Metazoa; phylum Arthropoda; class Insecta; order Diptera; family Sarcophagidae; genus Wohlfahrtia; species Wohlfahrtia magnifica. The sequence continues at coordinate 1,304,928 of JAKWBJ010000162.1, read as the reverse complement.
TCATAACCAGTTACTAGCTAATTTTGTGAGGTGAGATTTTTGACAGCGGTGAAAAACTTTTTTCTTTTTTTTAAGATGGTCTGGCCTGGTATTGAACCGACGACCTTCTGGTTGGTAGGCAGGTGTCTTACCTACCATACCACAGCGGCACAATCTCTCAAGATATTTGTGGTTAAATCGTTTGATTTCATGTATTACTTTTGGAATATTAAGATGTTCATGAATTGTATTATTAGAAACAAACCACAGTGCGCTAACGAACAATCTCAGAGCCTTCGACTGATAACTTTTTTCAGCAATGGAAATGGTGACAGTTCCACATAGTTGTATACCATAAGTCCATATCGGTTTTATGATTGTTTTATATAATAAGATTTTGTTTCTTAGGTTTCAATGCGATTTTGGTCCTAATAATCAGAAGATCTTTATTGTTTTAATTTGTAGTTCCTGTTTCGTAAATTTGATGTGAGTTTTCCAGATTAGTCTTCTATCTATGTGCAATCCTAAGTATTTGACACATTTATTTCTCAAAGAAAACGTGATGTGTTGAGATTTTTGTATTAACCTTTATTTTCCATATGTTAAGCCAAGCAAATCAAAAAGTAATCGCGAAAATATAACTGAAAATATGGTAAAAACAAACAAAATTTAAAGACGGAAATAAAAGATACTCAATATAATAAAATGTAAATGTAAATGAAATAGATAAAACAAATACAGAAATAAAAACAATGTCGCAAAGTGAACAAATAAACATGAGTATAGGACAAGTATCGACCGAAAGAACAAATTTTACATTTGATGGTGATAACGGTATGTCAATTGAAATATAGTTAAAAAACTTTGAAAAAAATGCGAGTGTTTATGGATGGACTGATACACACAAATTTGTTTTGTGCGAAATAAAATTAGAGGACGGCGGAATTATTTTTACAATCGGTGGAAGTTTCTGATTTCGTAACATTAAAAAAGCTCTTGCTTAATGAATTTCGCGAGGAATATTCAACGGCAGTAATTCATCAGCTTTACGATCGAAAAAAATAAACTGACAATGAAACTAAAGGCTGGTCCAACCATAACGAACGATATTAATTGTGAGTCATACTTTAACGTCAAGCTTTTTGTTTCAGTGTTTGACAAATTCAACCATGGAGAGGTACACAATTGAGATTCGCGTTAAGATTGTTAAAGCCTTTTACGAAAACACATTAAAAAAACGCATTTCGTGGACTTCGATATTTTTTTGGTAAGCATAATCAACAAAATGTGTCCACAATCGGAAGAATTGTGCGCAAATTTTAGCGAACCGGGTCTGTAGGAGATGTAGAAACACCGCCCAGTTCGTTCTGCGGAAAACATTTAGGTTGTTTGCGATAGTGTGGCAGAAGAGCTATAAACGTCGACTAGTAGTCGTGCCTAACAACTGAACATCTCACGAACATCACTGATGCAACCCTTTTCAAGCATCGTCAATACGTCAATAGTTAGTCGAACAGACAGAAGTGAATGGTGACTTCACAAAGACTATCATCTTCAGCGACGAGGTACATTTCAACTCAGTAAATTCGTTAACAAGCAGAATTTCCGCATTTGGGCAAATGAGAATCAACGAGTGGTTGTTGAACAGCCGGTGCATCCAAAAAGGGTGACTCTTTGGTGCGGTTTATGGGCTGGTGACGTCATCGGGCCGTAGTGTTCGCTATCGAGAGATGATAACGGGTTTCTTGTGGCCAGAAATTGAGGGTATGGACCTGGACAATATGTGGCACAATATTTGTTTTAGACGCATCAATAAAATAAAACTAAAGAAAATTCCTAATCAGTACTTTGTTTCTTCCATAAGAACTTTCTTAAGGTCGGTTTGAGATGAAATATGGTGTTTCCTTATTTTCCTATCCAAAATATCCCACAGATGTTCTATGGGCTTTAAGTCCGGTGACTGTGGAGGTGTTTTCAAGGTGTGATGAGTATTATACAGTATTCAATGTTTCACTATTTCAGCGGTATGCTTGGGATCATTAGTCTGTTGAAAGTAATAAAGACCACTTAGATTAAGTTTTTCAGCGCTTTTGTTTAAATTTTTCCGCAAAATTTCTAGATGCTGCTCTTTTTTCATAATACCATCGATAAACATCAATTCTCCAACACCTCCGGCAGCCATACACCTCCACACCATGACTGAACCACCACCCATGTTTTTCGGTACTTTGAATATATTTTTGTTCCAGCTCTGGTCCTGCTTTTAGCCAAACCAAGACACGTTCATCAGACTTGTAAATATTAAATTTACTTTCATCTGACCATATAACAGCATCCCAAAAATCGGTTTGTTGATTAATGTACTCCTTTGCGAAACTTAATCGTTTTTCTTTGTTGACTTTTCGAGTGTGAATTTCCCTACCAGTCAACTCTTTTAATTCAGCAGCGGAAGATGTTGTTGCTGTTTTCTCTTGGCGTAATTTTTTTGAACAACCAGCTCTGCTCTTAATTTGATCATTTTCGCTGCCGTTAAATCTAGATAAAATATTATATATCGAGATTATATTTCTTTGGTAGTTTTATTTTGATTTCTCAAATTAAAAATAATTTTTCGCTTTTCGACAGTAGTTTCTTTAGCTTTTCTTCCCATATTGATGTTTTAATAAAATAAATTTTGCGAAAGCGATTTTTTTTTCTGCAGGCTCGCACAAAATTCAAAATTTCTAAATTCTTTATTTCAAAATGTCAAAATTTTGAGGTAGACACGTTTTGCACTAATACAAGAAACTGCAAAATTAACGAATACTTTTGTCCAAGCAAAAATATAGTGTTTATTTTGAAAACTAATTAAAATCCTTTGAGACAAGCCAATGTTAATTTTGTGTTTTTGGGAGAAAAAAATACAAAATTTTATAAGTTTTCTTTGCTAAATAGCATGAAATTATCGAATAACTCAAGAACGCTTTTTTTATCCACCACTGCATGCCGGAGTCGTGGCGAGCATTTAGCCGATGTTTTGTTTCACACATAATTTCGACAGATCCTTCTATCACAATAAAATATATTAAGATAATTCTCTGAAAACATTTTGTTTTATTTACAACTAATATTATTTATTATTTATTTATTTATTAATATTCTGCTCAATAAGACAGAGTCTTATAATTACAGGGCAGGATCATCGAAGTTGTTGTTAAGTGTAAAAAAAATTACAATACAAAGAATAGAATTTAAATACAAAAATTAACATTAAATTGTAAATTGAAAAAGAAATAAATAGCAAATATAAATATTAAAAAATAATATAAAAAGAAAAAAAGAACACAAAATAAAATACATTTGGCTTAATTGTTAAACAATTTATAAACACATTTTTTGATGATCTTATGCAGAAACATGAGAATTTTCATATTTATTAGGTCCTCGAATGATACGCCGTAAAGTTGTGTTGAAAGTGAGGATCATGTCTCTTTAGTCTATAAACGTATCTGATGATGTTGTTTTATAATATATTCAGTTTTCTCTTACTAGCCGAAAAGTTCACAGCCATACTGTTGCGTGGTAAAATAATTGCATTACCCTGTTTCATAAATATGTAGTCTGGTAACACTAGTGATAATAAATGTCAATAAATATAACAAAAGAGAAAAGATATGTCTGCCATTTGTAAAAAAAAGTAAAAAGAGGATCCTCATATGTGTTAAGCGACAATTATAAAAGGGATCCATTTGTTACGTGCAGGCGGCAGTAAATATTTATTTTACACAATAAGAACACAAGTATTAAGGTTTATCCTTATTTGAAACTAAAATACTTTGTTTCATTTACTGAGACGCCCGCCGGTTAACACATACAGTAGTCTAGGAATTAAATACGTTTTAGCGAGAAGCTTTCTTATTTTAAGCAGCGTGTTATATTGTGTTACCCAAAGCATTCTCAGTTTAATATAAGTTTTTGTCAAAAGCGTATCAATGTGACTTGATCAAGTCAAGTTGTTGTTATATACTATTCCCAGATGTTTCGCTTTTTCAACTATCTCAAGAGGCTGGTTATTAATCGATACCTTTATGCCTTTAATATGTTGAATAATCAAGCATTTTGATTTCTGCGGATTAAGACACAGTCCATTTTTGGTTGCCCAGTGATAAATTCTGTTCAAGTCACTGTTAAGGTTTTCAACATTCTCCGCTACTAACCTCACTGGGCTACTGAGGTACACCTGAACGTCATCAGCATATATGTGTATATTGCAGTGTTGTAGCTGTTGTGGCGAATCATTTGAGTAAATTAAGAAAAGCAATGGCGCTAATATTGAACCCTGAGAAACTCCGTTTGAAACTGATATGGGCGTGGATATGGTGTTGTTGGTACATACGGACTGAACGCGATTGTTGACGTTGATTAAAGTTAAAGAGATTATTTAGTTTGATGGATAATATTTGATGATTAACGGTGTCAAAAGCCTTGGAGTGGTCAAGAAGTACTAAAATGGTCACAATGCCGCTGTCGAGATTCCGTCTTATATTCTCGGACACTTCAACTAAAGCTGTTATGCAACTATGTTGGGTTCGACTGTTTGCTTGTCATCAAGTTATTTTCGCTCGGATACGCTGTCATTTGGGCACATAATAATTTCTCAAATGCTTTGGACAAAAAACTTAAAATTGCGATTGGTCTATATTCTGTGTTCGATTTGGGTAGCGGCATTATTTTAGCATGCTTCCATTTATTAGGGAAAGTACTTGTCGTGATGATGGTGTTAAAGAGATGTATAATGTAGGGTAGTATTAACGGTAAGATGGTTCTAATAAATTTTGAATGCATGTTATCGAAACCAATTGCATTTGATTTGACATAGGCAAAACTGGAAATAACATTGGATTGGCGGACGCATGAAAACTCAAATGCAGTATGATTAAAAGAAGGATTAAGATTTATAATGATCATTCTCTATTCCTGAAAGATCTCCTGAATTCAATGGTAAATTTGTAAAAATTTTGTTCAGATCATCAGCATTAATAGGACAGCCATTGCTCTTATCATTGCTGCCGATTCCTATATCTCTGATTATTTTCCAAGTGTTCCCGGAACTTACAGCAGCGCTGAATTTGTTGGAGTAGAGTTTCGATTTTGCCATGCGTATTTTCTTAACGTTACTCCTAGCAATACGAAAATCCGTTTTGAGATTCAGCGTTCTAAAATATTTCCAACGGGAATAGGCTAGATCTCTGCATCTTATCGCCTGTAGAATATCTGCCGTAAACCATGGCCTTTTCTTCGTAGAGATTTTCTTCATTTTAAGTGGTACACTTCTCTCAAAAAGAATAGAGATGTTGGATCCTTAGTGGTCCAATTGATCGTCGGCATTAGGCAAAAAATAAGTATAATCTCAATCAAGTAAACAAAAAGATTCATTCAAAAGATTGAGGTCGATGTTTTTAAAATCCCGATAGAAAAAAAAACTTGATCTTCATGGTGAAGCTTAAAATCATATGTCAAAAATACCAAATCATGTTTAGAGAAACAAGGGGCAGCAATTTAATCGTATAAAAGAACATTTGATTTATTTCCAACAAAAATGAGGTCAATCAGTGTGCTGCATGTGGCTGTAAACTGAGTGGGCGTCGTTGTATTAACAGCTAAAAGTTCTATGGACCCCATACTTTCCCTAAGTGAAGATTCTTTTAGCACATTAGAATTGAAGTCCCCTAGGATGCAAACATCATTGTAGCACATAGTTAAAACCTCCAATTTTTTGAGGAAATCAGCCTAGGGTACATCACGTTTAGGTCTATAAACACATCCCACAAGCATTTTTTTACCATGTTTTAAAATTTCCACGAAGACATATTCTATGTCCTCACGATCACTGGCTTTAGACTGAAGCTTGCATGTTATCGAGTTCCTTATAAAAACTGCAATTCCACCGCCTCTACCTCTCCTGTCATATCGAAATACTTTATGACCATGAAGGCAGATCAGACTATCTGGAACAGATTCATTGAGCCAAGTCTCAAACACACACACCACATCACTGTTAGTCTTCAAAAATAAATCTGAACTCGTCAATCTTACACATCAGGCTTTGTGCGTTAATGTGAAATAATTTCAGACCGCTTTTCTGTTTCGCCAAAATTTTCACTACGTGAAATGTCACGTTCTTGGAATTATTACTACCTCTTCTTAAATTGATCACTAACAGTGAAAAAAGCCCTAAAAGGAACGCAATTGTTTAATAAAACTAACCATGGAGCCATACGAATACTATTATATAAATCCGCCATCTAACGTTTTTTTTTTCAACTAGTGCTTATTTCGTGAATGGTAACACTTAGCTCATGTCTGATTTGACAGATAATTAGTTTTATCGGGCCATGTTAAACAGGATGGCGCTACGTGCCACACGGCCGAGGCTACACTCGATGTTTTGCACCCTGTTTTTGAAGATCGCATTATCAGCCGCAGAGCTGATGTCGTTTTGCCACCTCAGAGCTGCGATTTTACACCGTTGGACTATTATTTGTGGGGTGTCGTCAAAGATAAGTGTTACGCCAATAAGCCAGAGGCAATTGACGCTTTAAAGGACAATATTCGTTAAGCCATTGGTGAAATACAGCCGCACACAATCGATAATGTGCTTTAAAATTGGACCGATCGTGTAGGCTACTGCATGGCCAGCCGAAGCAGCCATTTGAATGAAATTATTTTCCATTATTAACCGGAAGGATTGTACTTTCAAATAAAAAAAGAAATTTGAGAAAATATTCAGTAGTTTTTTATATCATTTAAAAAAAAAAATTATTTGGCGAACCCCATACATTATTTATTAAAGATATAAGTATGACAAAGTTAAAAGATAAAAACACAAAAATAAACAGAACTACTACAGCAAGAAGAACAATGACACATAGATTATCTGGATTAAGTCGTAATACTGCCTTGTTGCACATAATGATCCAGATTGGGATTGCTTCCTTTATTGGCAGAAAAAAAATGGTTTAAGGCTTCCAGGCTTTCTATGTAAGTGGGTTGATCTCCTTGTGATTGTTTTTCTTAAACAAGACCTCGATAGGAATACGCCGAGTGTAAACGTTTCCGCCTTTTAAAATCGAGTGCTTCTCGGAGAATTGTAAAATTATCGCTCGTTAAGTTTTCATGAAATTAAAACTGTTTATTTCTCCCATCTGGTTCAAAACCTAGCAGCGTTAGCTTGAACTTATTGTTTTCATTCTTAAAATTACTAATCGCTTTGAGGACAAAATTTCTAACGTACGGTGTCATGCATTTCGCTATGATAACGCCATCGGGTGAAGTATTTTTGTTTTCATTATTCCTATTTTGCAAACGATGTTTTTACTGTAACTTTGGTGAAGGTATTTTAACGGCTTTACAGATAGTATCAAACATTTTATTTAGATTTTCGCCACTGCTAAAAGGTACACTATTAATTCTCAAGTCACATGCGACGTGTGCATTTGAATGTTTCTTTATTTGCCTTATTTCTTTTTTGAATTCTAAAATTTCCCCCGTCACTGTTTCTAATTTTGAAAAGCGCTCACTCACATCATTTATTTCTTCTTTTAGCTCGCAAAATTTCTTGTCGATTTCATTTAAGAGTTTGTTTTCGATGACTTTAAACGCAGAGTACATTTTATCCATTATACAATTTTCACCTTCTCTTAATAGAGTAGTTAGCTGCGAGATTTTGTTGTTAAAATTGTCTGTTTGTTTGGTTAATTTATCCTCCAACAATTGAGCGATACGGTTGATCACTTAAATCGGTGTCAGTTGGGAGTTCCTTATTTGCTTGGCGTGTTCTTCTCATGATTATTAATATTTAAGAGATGTTATAATTTAATAAATGTATGTAAGTTTGTAGTTTGTGTTTTGTTAAGGGAGAAGTGACAAAACAAATAAGTTTAGTACAAAGAGACTATTGTTACGTTTTTACCTTTTTAAAAACGTGTTGTTATGAGTTCCTAGATTGTAGTTAAAATAAAATAAATTTTGTGTTTGGTTTAATTAAAATTTAATTAAAAATCCTTTATTCAACACAGTTTTGTGCACCACTGCTTGTAACCTTTTTACAGGCAATAACAATTTTCTATTCTTAATTACTCCGTCTATTTACAATCTTGTAAACAACAACAATTACTCGACAGATTTTTCCAATTAAAGATCTTCCAACCCGATCGCAGTTATAACTTAGGTTCGATCACAACCTTTTCAACCAGAGGTTATCCACACTTAACTCTCTTTACTGAGTTAGCTCCAACTAAGCTGGTTTTTTACTTCACGATTCACTTCACGAGTTTACTCTTTATAAACTCTCTTCACACAAACTGCACTCGCTGGGTTTACTTTACTTAAACTCCACTCGCTCAGTTTACGACACATAAACTTGTTCACTGAGTTTACACCAAATAAGCTGATTGCTGTTCGCATCGATGTGCTTTTTATATAGCTGAGTAAACAACACATCGAAAGCTCTCGAGCCTCTCGATATTTCAGGTAGATTCCATTTCTTTCTTTTAATTTCTTTTTAGTTCTTTTGTAGCCATGCGTATGTAAACATCTACCTCTTTCAGCTCGTAGTGTTTGTTGTTGCTTGTTTATTGTTTGTTACTTGTTTTCTTTGCTGCTTAATTATTGTTGTTGCCGTGTTATTTTTATTTACTTTGTCTCTGCTAATAGTTGTTGTTGTTGTCGCTTTGGTTATTTGTAAACAGCACATATAGTTGTTCTTGCAGCTTTTGTTTATTTATTTTAGCGATGTAATAAACGCTGTGATGCCCAACCTTATTTTCGTAGCACTATTTATGTTGATCTCTGTGTTCTATGTAAGATTTATCCACAAGTGAGCAAAAAAGAAATTACTTTTATTCGTGCGTAGCCAGAGGTACAGTTATCAGCAGTACGGGTACTTTTTTTGGCAATGTTTTGCTTTCTGTATAAGACCTACAAAAGTACGTTAAAGTATTTTTTAGCTTCTTGTAGTTCTCTCTGTACTTTTTTGGTGTTGAAAATTTAAAAAAAAGATTTTTTAGAAAAAAGTAGTTTTAAACATCCTGTCAACGTTGGTGCGTTATTCACCAAGCTAACATTATTTTTTTTTTTATTTATAAAATACGAAAAATCGCCTGTCTTCTATAGAACTTTTAATATTTTTATTTAATTTTACTTTCAAAAGAAATACAATCGAGTCGCAATAATAAAATACACATTTACGATGCCGTTTTCGAGCCCATATTACACCCTCATTTTCGACTTTTATTAATCAATGACTGATAGAGCAATGTAGCTTCATTTTATATGTGGTAAAATCCAATTGTCTAAAATTTTAACTAAAGGTACGTTCAATTGTGGAAAATATTTGATGGGAAAAGCGTAATCTCTATTTTATTGAAATGTTTTTTTTATTATTTATTTTTTCAAATTAATTTATTAAAATATTTTAAAATTTTTTAACTATTTACGAGGGCGGATTGATACTGAAGCTACCTAAAACCATTAATTTCTCAAAAACCATTCATTTCTCAACATAGTCTCCTTTTAGCTCAATACACGATTTTCCAACTTTTTTATACCATCTGAATAATACGATTTTGGGAACTCCTCAAAATACGCATTAGTTTCGGTAATCACTTCTTCGTTTGAGATGAATCTTTTTCTTGCAAGCCATTTTTTCAAGTTTGGAAACAGGAAAAAGCCACTAGGGGCTAAATCTGGACTATAAGGTGGATGTTCAACTAATTCGAAGTGGGTTTCTCGTAGTTTTAACATCTTATCTAAAGCTGTGTGAACCGGTGCGTTGTCTTGAAGAAAGAGCACTTTTTTCTTGTTTAAATGTGGTCGTTTTTCCTTGATTGCATCAACTAATTGATCCAAAAATGCACTATAATTCTCTCCTGTGATTGTGGATCCCTATTCAAGATAATCGATTAGCAATATTCCGTGTGCATCCCAAAATACAGTGGCCATAACCTTGCCAGCCGATTTCGCTGTCTTCGCCTTCTTCTGAGCACTTCCACCAGCTTCCACCCATTGCTTCGATTGATTTTTGGTTTCGGGTGTGTAGTGGTGGACCCACGTTTTATCAACAGCTATTAATCTACGCCAAAAATCAGCAGGATTATGCTTTATCATGTCCAAACACCGCTGTGAAATGATCTGTCAAACTCGTTTTTGTTCAACACTGAGCAAACGCGGCACCCATCTTGCCGATAGCTTTTTCATATGTAAATGTTCATGCAAAATGTTGAACACACGTTCATATGATATGTTTACCATTTCAGCAATCTCACGTATTTTGACCCGGCGATCATTCATAACGATATCGAGGATTTTCTTGATATTTTCTTAAGTAACAATCTCTTTTGGCCTTCCTGTTGATGGTATTGTTGCAGTGCTTGTTCGGACCCGTTTAAATTCAGCAATCCAATATTTTACCATATAACCTGACGAAGCAGATTCGCCGTAATGTTTATCAAGCTATTCTTTTGTCTCTTTCGCTGTTTTGCCTTTCAATATTTTTCTCATTTTTCTCGATAGAATTAATATTGCAGAATGATTGCATTTTTATATTCCTTGTAGAACTAAATTTCATTTAATAAATTTTTAAGGCATTTTCATTTGAAAAAATTTACTTCTATTTTATGAATTTATTGCTCATTTTTCCTCAATGTACATTTTTGTCAATTAAATATCTGGTTGCTATAGATAAAACAGCTACATATTAATTTCTTTAATAAAAAGTAATGTTGAAACTGGAATCGAAAAAGTAATGAATATTATTATTAATGCAGAATCTGATATTTTAATACCTTCTCCGTGCAAAAGATTGAAAAATTAAGTAGTTTTGAGCCCTGTGAAAATGAAAGTCATATTAGAAAAAGAAGACCCAATATATAAGTGGCCAAGTCATTTGGCACCACCAGAGCAAAAAAATTGTCGAAGAACGAGTAGAAATTTCGCTAAAGCAAGGTACTATTCGGGAGTCTACGTCACAGTATTGTAGTCGGGTAGCGTTACCAGACAAAAAAGATGGCTCTAAACGAATGTGTGTAGACAATAGAAGAATATACAAATCGGGATCCGGATCAACAATTTTTAGTGTGCTAGATATTAAAAACGCCTTTCTAAACGTCCCTATTAAAACAGAAAGCTGAAATTTTACTGCATTTGTCACAAAGCAGGGGATATTCGAGCTTAATTACGCGCAACCAACTATGTTGGGTTCGACTGTTTGCTTGTCATCAAGTTATTTTCGCTCGGATACGCTGTCATTTGGGCACATAATAATTTCTCAAATGCTTTGGACAAAAAACTTAAAATTGCGATTGGTCTATATTCTGTGTTCGATTTGGGTAGCGGCATTATTTTAGCATGCTTCCATTTATTAGGGAAAGTACTTGTCGTGATGATGGTGTTAAAGAGATGTATAATGTAGGGTAGTATTAACGGTAAGATGGTTCTAATAAATTTTGAATGCATGTTATCGAAACCAATTGCATTTGATTTGACATAGGCAAAACTGGAAATAACATTGGATTGGCGGACGCATGAAAACTCAAATGCAGTATGATTAAAAGAAGGATTAAGATTTATAATGATCATTCTCTATTCCTGAAAGATCTCCTGAATTCAATGGTAAATTTGTAAAAATTTTGTTCAGATCATCAGCATTAATAGGACAGCCATTGCTCTTATCATTGCTGCCGATTCCTATATCTCTGATTATTTTCCAAGTGTTCCCGGAACTTACAGCAGCGCTGAATTTGTTGGAGTAGAGTTTCGATTTTGCCATGCGTATTTTCTTAACGTTACTCCTAGCAATACGAAAATCCGTTTTGAGATTCAGCGTTCTAAAATATTTCCAACGGGAATAGGCTAGATCTCTGCATCTTATCGCCTGTAGAATATCTGCCGTAAACCATGGCCTTTTCTTCGTAGAGATTTTCTTCATTTTAAGTGGTACACTTCTCTCAAAAAGAATAGAGATGTTGGATCCTTAGTGGTCCAATTGATCGTCGGCATTAGGCAAAAAATAAGTATAATCTCAATCAAGTAAACAAAAAGATTCATTCAAAAGATTGAGGTCGATGTTTTTAAAATCCCGATAGAAAAAAAAACTTGATCTTCATGGTGAAGCTTAAAATCATATGTCAAAAATACCAAATCATGTTTAGAGAAACAAGGGGCAGCAATTTAATCGTATAAAAGAACATTTGATTTATTTCCAACAAAAATGAGGTCAATCAGTGTGCTGCATGTGGCTGTAAACTGAGTGGGCGTCGTTGTATTAACAGCTAAAAGTTCTATGGACCCCATACTTTCCCTAAGTGAAGATTCTTTTAGCACATTAGAATTGAAGTCCCCTAGGATGCAAACATCATTGTAGCACATAGTTAAAACCTCCAATTTTTTGAGGAAATCAGCCTAGGGTACATCACGTTTAGGTCTATAAACACATCCCACAAGCATTTTTTTACCATGTTTTAAAATTTCCACGAAGACATATTCTATGTCCTCACGATCACTGGCTTTAGACTGAAGCTTGCATGTTATCGAGTTCCTTATAAAAACTGCAATTCCACCGCCTCTACCTCTCCTGTCATATCGAAATACTTTATGACCATGAAGGCAGATCAGACTATCTGGAACAGATTCATTGAGCCAAGTCTCAAACACACACACCACATCACTGTTAGTCTTCAAAAATAAATCTGAACTCGTCAATCTTACACATCAGGCTTTGTGCGTTAATGTGAAATAATTTCAGACCGCTTTTCTGTTTCGCCAAAATTTTCACTACGTGAAATGTCACGTTCTTGGAATTATTACTACCTCTTCTTAAATTGATCACTAACAGTGAAAAAAGCCCTAAAAGGAACGCAATTGTTTAATAAAACTAACCATGGAGCCATACGAATACTATTATATAAATCCGCCATCTAACGTTTTTTTTTTCAACTAGTGCTTATTTCGTGAATGGTAACACTTAGCTCATGTCTGATTTGACAGATAATTAGTTTTATCGGGCCATGTTAAACAGGATGGCGCTACGTGCCACACGGCCGAGGCTACACTCGATGTTTTGCACCCTGTTTTTGAAGATCGCATTATCAGCCGCAGAGCTGATGTCGTTTTGCCACCTCAGAGCTGCGATTTTACACCGTTGGACTATTATTTGTGGGGTGTCGTCAAAGATAAGTGTTACGCCAATAAGCCAGAGGCAATTGACGCTTTAAAGGACAATATTCGTTAAGCCATTGGTGAAATACAGCCGCACACAATCGATAATGTGCTTTAAAATTGGACCGATCGTGTAGGCTACTGCATGGCCAGCCGAAGCAGCCATTTGAATGAAATTATTTTCCATTATTAACCGGAAGGATTGTACTTTCAAATAAAAAAAGAAATTTGAGAAAATATTCAGTAGTTTTTTATATCATTTAAAAAAAAAAATTATTTGGCGAACCCCATACATTATTTATTAAAGATATAAGTATGACAAAGTTAAAAGATAAAAACACAAAAATAAACAGAACTACTACAGCAAGAAGAACAATGACACATAGATTATCTGGATTAAGTCGTAATACTGCCTTGTTGCACATAATGATCCAGATTGGGATTGCTTCCTTTATTGGCAGAAAAAAAATGGTTTAAGGCTTCCAGGCTTTCTATGTAAGTGGGTTGATCTCCTTGTGATTGTTTTTCTTAAACAAGACCTCGATAGGAATACGCCGAGTGTAAACGTTTCCGCCTTTTAAAATCGAGTGCTTCTCGGAGAATTGTAAAATTATCGCTCGTTAAGTTTTCATGAAATTAAAACTGTTTATTTCTCCCATCTGGTTCAAAACCTAGCAGCGTTAGCTTGAACTTATTGTTTTCATTCTTAAAATTACTAATCGCTTTGAGGACAAAATTTCTAACGTACGGTGTCATGCATTTCGCTATGATAACGCCATCGGGTGAAGTATTTTTGTTTTCATTATTCCTATTTTGCAAACGATGTTTTTACTGTAACTTTGGTGAAGGTATTTTAACGGCTTTACAGATAGTATCAAACATTTTATTTAGATTTTCGCCACTGCTAAAAGGTACACTATTAATTCTCAAGTCACATGCGACGTGTGCATTTGAATGTTTCTTTATTTGCCTTATTTCTTTTTTGAATTCTAAAATTTCCCCCGTCACTGTTTCTAATTTTGAAAAGCGCTCACTCACATCATTTATTTCTTCTTTTAGCTCGCAAAATTTCTTGTCGATTTCATTTAAGAGTTTGTTTTCGATGACTTTAAACGCAGAGTACATTTTATCCATTATACAATTTTCACCTTCTCTTAATAGAGTAGTTAGCTGCGAGATTTTGTTGTTAAAATTGTCTGTTTGTTTGGTTAATTTATCCTCCAACAATTGAGCGATACGGTTGATCACTTAAATCGGTGTCAGTTGGGAGTTCCTTATTTGCTTGGCGTGTTCTTCTCATGATTATTAATATTTAAGAGATGTTATAATTTAATAAATGTATGTAAGTTTGTAGTTTGTGTTTTGTTAAGGGAGAAGTGACAAAACAAATAAGTTTAGTACAAAGAGACTATTGTTACGTTTTTACCTTTTTAAAAACGTGTTGTTATGAGTTCCTAGATTGTAGTTAAAATAAAATAAATTTTGTGTTTGGTTTAATTAAAATTTAATTAAAAATCCTTTATTCAACACAGTTTTGTGCACCACTGCTTGTAACCTTTTTACAGGCAATAACAATTTTCTATTCTTAATTACTCCGTCTATTTACAATCTTGTAAACAACAACAATTACTCGACAGATTTTTCCAATTAAAGATCTTCCAACCCGATCGCAGTTATAACTTAGGTTCGATCACAACCTTTTCAACCAGAGGTTATCCACACTTAACTCTCTTTACTGAGTTAGCTCCAACTAAGCTGGTTTTTTACTTCACGATTCACTTCACGAGTTTACTCTTTATAAACTCTCTTCACACAAACTGCACTCGCTGGGTTTACTTTACTTAAACTCCACTCGCTCAGTTTACGACACATAAACTTGTTCACTGAGTTTACACCAAATAAGCTGATTGCTGTTCGCATCGATGTGCTTTTTATATAGCTGAGTAAACAACACATCGAAAGCTCTCGAGCCTCTCGATATTTCAGGTAGATTCCATTTCTTTCTTTTAATTTCTTTTTAGTTCTTTTGTAGCCATGCGTATGTAAACATCTACCTCTTTCAGCTCGTAGTGTTTGTTGTTGCTTGTTTATTGTTTGTTACTTGTTTTCTTTGCTGCTTAATTATTGTTGTTGCCGTGTTATTTTTATTTACTTTGTCTCTGCTAATAGTTGTTGTTGTTGTCGCTTTGGTTATTTGTAAACAGCACATATAGTTGTTCTTGCAGCTTTTGTTTATTTATTTTAGCGATGTAATAAACGCTGTGATGCCCAACCTTATTTTCGTAGCACTATTTATGTTGATCTCTGTGTTCTATGTAAGATTTATCCACAAGTGAGCAAAAAAGAAATTACTTTTATTCGTGCGTAGCCAGAGGTACAGTTATCAGCAGTACGGGTACTTTTTTTGGCAATGTTTTGCTTTCTGTATAAGACCTACAAAAGTACGTTAAAGTATTTTTTAGCTTCTTGTAGTTCTCTCTGTACTTTTTTGGTGTTGAAAATTTAAAAAAAAGATTTTTTAGAAAAAAGTAGTTTTAAACATCCTGTCAACGTTGGTGCGTTATTCACCAAGCTAACATTATTTTTTTTTTTATTTATAAAATACGAAAAATCGCCTGTCTTCTATAGAACTTTTAATATTTTTATTTAATTTTACTTTCAAAAGAAATACAATCGAGTCGCAATAATAAAATACACATTTACGATGCCGTTTTCGAGCCCATATTACACCCTCATTTTCGACTTTTATTAATCAATGACTGATAGAGCAATGTAGCTTCATTTTATATGTGGTAAAATCCAATTGTCTAAAATTTTAACTAAAGGTACGTTCAATTGTGGAAAATATTTGATGGGAAAAGCGTAATCTCTATTTTATTGAAATGTTTTTTTTATTATTTATTTTTTCAAATTAATTTATTAAAATATTTTAAAATTTTTTAACTATTTACGAGGGCGGATTGATACTGAAGCTACCTAAAACCATTAATTTCTCAAAAACCATTCATTTCTCAACATAGTCTCCTTTTAGCTCAATACACGATTTTCCAACTTTTTTATACCATCTGAATAATACGATTTTGGGAACTCCTCAAAATACGCATTAGTTTCGGTAATCACTTCTTCGTTTGAGATGAATCTTTTTCTTGCAAGCCATTTTTTCAAGTTTGGAAACAGGAAAAAGCCACTAGGGGCTAAATCTGGACTATAAGGTGGATGTTCAACTAATTCGAAGTGGGTTTCTCGTAGTTTTAACATCTTATCTAAAGCTGTGTGAACCGGTGCGTTGTCTTGAAGAAAGAGCACTTTTTTCTTGTTTAAATGTGGTCGTTTTTCCTTGATTGCATCAACTAATTGATCCAAAAATGCACTATAATTCTCTCCTGTGATTGTGGATCCCTATTCAAGATAATCGATTAGCAATATTCCGTGTGCATCCCAAAATACAGTGGCCATAACCTTGCCAGCCGATTTCGCTGTCTTCGCCTTCTTCTGAGCACTTCCACCAGCTTCCACCCATTGCTTCGATTGATTTTTGGTTTCGGGTGTGTAGTGGTGGACCCACGTTTTATCAACAGCTATTAATCTACGCCAAAAATCAGCAGGATTATGCTTTATCATGTCCAAACACCGCTGTGAAATGATCTGTCAAACTCGTTTTTGTTCAACACTGAGCAAACGCGGCACCCATCTTGCCGATAGCTTTTTCATATGTAAATGTTCATGCAAAATGTTGAACACACGTTCATATGATATGTTTACCATTTCAGCAATCTCACGTATTTTGACCCGGCGATCATTCATAACGATATCGAGGATTTTCTTGATATTTTCTTAAGTAACAATCTCTTTTGGCCTTCCTGTTGATGGTATTGTTGCAGTGCTTGTTCGGACCCGTTTAAATTCAGCAATCCAATATTTTACCATATAACCTGACGAAGCAGATTCGCCGTAATGTTTATCAAGCTATTCTTTTGTCTCTTTCGCTGTTTTGCCTTTCAATATTTTTCTCATTTTTCTCGATAGAATTAATATTGCAGAATGATTGCATTTTTATATTCCTTGTAGAACTAAATTTCATTTAATAAATTTTTAAGGCATTTTCATTTGAAAAAATTTACTTCTATTTTATGAATTTATTGCTCATTTTTCCTCAATGTACATTTTTGTCAATTAAATATCTGGTTGCTATAGATAAAACAGCTACATATTAATTTCTTTAATAAAAAGTAATGTTGAAACTGGAATCGAAAAAGTAATGAATATTATTATTAATGCAGAATCTGATATTTTAATACCTTCTCCGTGCAAAAGATTGAAAAATTAAGTAGTTTTGAGCCCTGTGAAAATGAAAGTCATATTAGAAAAAGAAGACCCAATATATAAGTGGCCAAGTCATTTGGCACCACCAGAGCAAAAAAATTGTCGAAGAACGAGTAGAAATTTCGCTAAAGCAAGGTACTATTCGGGAGTCTACGTCACAGTATTGTAGTCGGGTAGCGTTACCAGACAAAAAAGATGGCTCTAAACGAATGTGTGTAGACAATAGAAGAATATACAAATCGGGATCCGGATCAACAATTTTTAGTGTGCTAGATATTAAAAACGCCTTTCTAAACGTCCCTATTAAAACAGAAAGCTGAAATTTTACTGCATTTGTCACAAAGCAGGGGATATTCGAGCTTAATTACGCGCAACCAACTATGTTGGGTTCGACTGTTTGCTTGTCATCAAGTTATTTTCGCTCGGATACGCTGTCATTTGGGCACATAATAATTTCTCAAATGCTTTGGACAAAAAACTTAAAATTGCGATTGGTCTATATTCTGTGTTCGATTTGGGTAGCGGCATTATTTTAGCATGCTTCCATTTATTAGGGAAAGTACTTGTCGTGATGATGGTGTTAAAGAGATGTATAATGTAGGGTAGTATTAACGGTAAGATGGTTCTAATAAATTTTGAATGCATGTTATCGAAACCAATTGCATTTGATTTGACATAGGCAAAACTGGAAATAACATTGGATTGGCGGACGCATGAAAACTCAAATGCAGTATGATTAAAAGAAGGATTAAGATTTATAATGATCATTCTCTATTCCTGAAAGATCTCCTGAATTCAATGGTAAATTTGTAAAAATTTTGTTCAGATCATCAGCATTAATAGGACAGCCATTGCTCTTATCATTGCTGCCGATTCCTATATCTCTGATTATTTTCCAAGTGTTCCCGGAACTTACAGCAGCGCTGAATTTGTTGGAGTAGAGTTTCGATTTTGCCATGCGTATTTTCTTAACGTTACTCCTAGCAATACGAAAATCCGTTTTGAGATTCAGCGTTCTAAAATATTTCCAACGGGAATAGGCTAGATCTCTGCATCTTATCGCCTGTAGAATATCTGCCGTAAACCATGGCCTTTTCTTCGTAGAGATTTTCTTCATTTTAAGTGGTACACTTCTCTCAAAAAGAATAGAGATGTTGGATCCTTAGTGGTCCAATTGATCGTCGGCATTAGGCAAAAAATAAGTATAATCTCAATCAAGTAAACAAAAAGATTCATTCAAAAGATTGAGGTCGATGTTTTTAAAATCCCGATAGAAAAAAAAACTTGATCTTCATGGTGAAGCTTAAAATCATATGTCAAAAATACCAAATCATGTTTAGAGAAACAAGGGGCAGCAATTTAATCGTATAAAAGAACATTTGATTTATTTCCAACAAAAATGAGGTCAATCAGTGTGCTGCATGTGGCTGTAAACTGAGTGGGCGTCGTTGTATTAACAGCTAAAAGTTCTATGGACCCCATACTTTCCCTAAGTGAAGATTCTTTTAGCACATTAGAATTGAAGTCCCCTAGGATGCAAACATCATTGTAGCACATAGTTAAAACCTCCAATTTTTTGAGGAAATCAGCCTAGGGTACATCACGTTTAGGTCTATAAACACATCCCACAAGCATTTTTTTACCATGTTTTAAAATTTCCACGAAGACATATTCTATGTCCTCACGATCACTGGCTTTAGACTGAAGCTTGCATGTTATCGAGTTCCTTATAAAAACTGCAATTCCACCGCCTCTACCTCTCCTGTCATATCGAAATACTTTATGACCATGAAGGCAGATCAGACTATCTGGAACAGATTCATTGAGCCAAGTCTCAAACACACACACCACATCACTGTTAGTCTTCAAAAATAAATCTGAACTCGTCAATCTTACACATCAGGCTTTGTGCGTTAATGTGAAATAATTTCAGACCGCTTTTCTGTTTCGCCAAAATTTTCACTACGTGAAATGTCACGTTCTTGGAATTATTACTACCTCTTCTTAAATTAATCACTAACAGTGAAAAAAGCCCTAAAAGGAACGCAATTGTTTAATAAAACTAACCATGGAGCCATACGAATACTATTATATAAATCCGCCATCTAACGTTTTTTTTTTCAACTAGTGCTTATTTCGTGAATGGTAACACTTAGCTCATGTCTGATTTGACAGATAATTAGTTTTATCGGGCCATGTTAAACAGGATGGCGCTACGTGCCACACGGCCGAGGCTACACTCGATGTTTTGCACCCTGTTTTTGAAGATCGCATTATCAGCCGCAGAGCTGATGTCGTTTTGCCACCTCAGAGCTGCGATTTTACACCGTTGGACTATTATTTGTGGGGTGTCGTCAAAGATAAGTGTTACGCCAATAAGCCAGAGGCAATTGACGCTTTAAAGGACAATATTCGTTAAGCCATTGGTGAAATACAGCCGCACACAATCGATAATGTGCTTTAAAATTGGACCGATCGTGTAGGCTACTGCATGGCCAGCCGAAGCAGCCATTTGAATGAAATTATTTTCCATTATTAACCGGAAGGTTAAGGTACTTTCAAATAAAAAAAAGAAATTTGAGAAAATATTCAGTAGTTTTTTATATCATTTAAAAAAAAAAATTATTTGGCGAACCCCATACATTATTTATTAAAGATATAAGTATGACAAAGTTAAAAGATAAAAACACAAAAATAAACAGAACTACTACAGCAAGAAGAACAATGACACATAGATTATCTGGATTAAGTCGTAATACTGCCTTGTTGCACATAATGATCCAGATTGGGATTGCTTCCTTTATTGGCAGAAAAAAAATGGTTTAAGGCTTCCAGGCTTTCTATGTAAGTGGGTTGATCTCCTTGTGATTGTTTTTCTTAAACAAGACCTCGATAGGAATACGCCGAGTGTAAACGTTTCCGCCTTTTAAAATCGAGTGCTTCTCGGAGAATTGTAAAATTATCGCTCGTTAAGTTTTCATGAAATTAAAACTGTTTATTTCTCCCATCTGGTTCAAAACCTAGCAGCGTTAGCTTGAACTTATTGTTTTCATTCTTAAAATTACTAATCGCTTTGAGGACAAAATTTCTAACGTACGGTGTCATGCATTTCGCTATGATAACGCCATCGGGTGAAGTATTTTTGTTTTCATTATTCCTATTTTGCAAACGATGTTTTTACTGTAACTTTGGTGAAGGTATTTTAACGGCTTTACAGATAGTATCAAACATTTTATTTAGATTTTCGCCACTGCTAAAAGGTACACTATTAATTCTCAAGTCACATGCGACGTGTGCATTTGAATGTTTCTTTATTTGCCTTATTTCTTTTTTGAATTCTAAAATTTCCCCCGTCACTGTTTCTAATTTTGAAAAGCGCTCACTCACATCATTTATTTCTTCTTTTAGCTCGCAAAATTTCTTGTCGATTTCATTTAAGAGTTTGTTTTCGATGACTTTAAACGCAGAGTACATTTTATCCATTATACAATTTTCACCTTCTCTTAATAGAGTAGTTAGCTGCGAGATTTTGTTGTTAAAATTGTCTGTTTGTTTGGTTAATTTATCCTCCAACAATTGAGCGATACGGTTGATCACTTAAATCGGTGTCAGTTGGGAGTTCCTTATTTGCTTGGCGTGTTCTTCTCATGATTATTAATATTTAAGAGATGTTATAATTTAATAAATGTATGTAAGTTTGTAGTTTGTGTTTTGTTAAGGGAGAAGTGACAAAACAAATAAGTTTAGTACAAAGAGACTATTGTTACGTTTTTACCTTTTTAAAAACGTGTTGTTATGAGTTCCTAGATTGTAGTTAAAATAAAATAAATTTTGTGTTTGGTTTAATTAAAATTTAATTAAAAATCCTTTATTCAACACAGTTTTGTGCACCACTGCTTGTAACCTTTTTACAGGCAATAACAATTTTCTATTCTTAATTACTCCGTCTATTTACAATCTTGTAAACAACAACAATTACTCGACAGATTTTTCCAATTAAAGATCTTCCAACCCGATCGCAGTTATAACTTAGGTTCGATCACAACCTTTTCAACCAGAGGTTATCCACACTTAACTCTCTTTACTGAGTTAGCTCCAACTAAGCTGGTTTTTTACTTCACGATTCACTTCACGAGTTTACTCTTTATAAACTCTCTTCACACAAACTGCACTCGCTGGGTTTACTTTACTTAAACTCCACTCGCTCAGTTTACGACACATAAACTTGTTCACTGAGTTTACACCAAATAAGCTGATTGCTGTTCGCATCGATGTGCTTTTTATATAGCTGAGTAAACAACACATCGAAAGCTCTCGAGCCTCTCGATATTTCAGGTAGATTCCATTTCTTTCTTTTAATTTCTTTTTAGTTCTTTTGTAGCCATGCGTATGTAAACATCTACCTCTTTCAGCTCGTAGTGTTTGTTGTTGCTTGTTTATTGTTTGTTACTTGTTTTCTTTGCTGCTTAATTATTGTTGTTGCCGTGTTATTTTTATTTACTTTGTCTCTGCTAATAGTTGTTGTTGTTGTCGCTTTGGTTATTTGTAAACAGCACATATAGTTGTTCTTGCAGCTTTTGTTTATTTATTTTAGCGATGTAATAAACGCTGTGATGCCCAACCTTATTTTCGTAGCACTATTTATGTTGATCTCTGTGTTCTATGTAAGATTTATCCACAAGTGAGCAAAAAAGAAATTACTTTTATTCGTGCGTAGCCAGAGGTACAGTTATCAGCAGTACGGGTACTTTTTTTGGCAATGTTTTGCTTTCTGTATAAGACCTACAAAAGTACGTTAAAGTATTTTTTAGCTTCTTGTAGTTCTCTCTGTACTTTTTTGGTGTTGAAAATTTAAAAAAAAGATTTTTTAGAAAAAAGTAGTTTTAAACATCCTGTCAACGTTGGTGCGTTATTCACCAAGCTAACATTATTTTTTTTTTTATTTATAAAATACGAAAAATCGCCTGTCTTCTATAGAACTTTTAATATTTTTATTTAATTTTACTTTCAAAAGAAATACAATCGAGTCGCAATAATAAAATACACATTTACGATGCCGTTTTCGAGCCCATATTACACCTTCATTTTCGACTTTTATTAATCAATGACTGATAGAGCAATGTAGCTTCATTTTATATGTGGTAAAATCCAATTGTCTAAAATTTTAACTAAAGGTACGTTCAATTGTGGAAAATATTTGATGGGAAAAGCGTAATCTCTATTTTATTGAAATGTTTTTTTTATTATTTATTTTTTCAAATTAATTTATTAAAATATTTTAAAATTTTTTAACTATTTACGAGGGCGGATTGATACTGAAGCTACCTAAAACCATTAATTTCTCAAAAACCATTCATTTCTCAACATAGTCTCCTTTTAGCTCAATACACGATTTTCCAACTTTTTTATACCATCTGAATAATACGATTTTGGGAACTCCTCAAAATACGCATTAGTTTCGGTAATCACTTCTTCGTTTGAGATGAATCTTTTTCTTGCAAGCCATTTTTTCAAGTTTGGAAACAGGAAAAAGCCACTAGGGGCTAAATCTGGACTATAAGGTGGATGTTCAACTAATTCGAAGTGGGTTTCTCGTAGTTTTAACATCTTATCTAAAGCTGTGTGAACCGGTGCGTTGTCTTGAAGAAAGAGCACTTTTTTCTTGTTTAAATGTGGTCGTTTTTCCTTGATTGCATCAACTAATTGATCCAAAAATGCACTATAATTCTCTCCTGTGATTGTGGATCCCTATTCAAGATAATCGATTAGCAATATTCCGTGTGCATCCCAAAATACAGTGGCCATAACCTTGCCAGCCGATTTCGCTGTCTTCGCCTTCTTCTGAGCACTTCCACCAGCTTCCACCCATTGCTTCGATTGATTTTTGGTTTCGGGTGTGTAGTGGTGGACCCACGTTTTATCAACAGCTATTAATCTACGCCAAAAATCAGCAGGATTATGCTTTATCATGTCCAAACACCGCTGTGAAATGATCTGTCAAACTCGTTTTTGTTCAACACTGAGCAAACGCGGCACCCATCTTGCCGATAGCTTTTTCATATGTAAATGTTCATGCAAAATGTTGAACACACGTTCATATGATATGTTTACCATTTCAGCAATCTCACGTATTTTGACCCGGCGATCATTCATAACGATATCGAGGATTTTCTTGATATTTTCTTAAGTAACAATCTCTTTTGGCCTTCCTGTTGATGGTATTGTTGCAGTGCTTGTTCGGACCCGTTTAAATTCAGCAATCCAATATTTTACCATATAACCTGACGAAGCAGATTCGCCGTAATGTTTATCAAGCTATTCTTTTGTCTCTTTCGCTGTTTTGCCTTTCAATATTTTTCTCATTTTTCTCGATAGAATTAATATTGCAGAATGATTGCATTTTTATATTCCTTGTAGAACTAAATTTCATTTAATAAATTTTTAAGGCATTTTCATTTGAAAAAATTTACTTCTATTTTATGAATTTATTGCTCATTTTTCCTCAATGTACATTTTTGTCAATTAAATATCTGGTTGCTATAGATAAAACAGCTACATATTAATTTCTTTAATAAAAAGTAATGTTGAAACTGGAATCGAAAAAGTAATGAATATTATTATTAATGCAGAATCTGATATTTTAATACCTTCTCCGTGCAAAAGATTGAAAAATTAAGTAGTTTTGAGCCCTGTGAAAATGAAAGTCATATTAGAAAAAGAAGACCCAATATATAAGTGGCCAAGTCATTTGGCACCACCAGAGCAAAAAAATTGTCGAAGAACGAGTAGAAATTTCGCTAAAGCAAGGTACTATTCGGGAGTCTACGTCACAGTATTGTAGTCGGGTAGCGTTACCAGACAAAAAAGATGGCTCTAAACGAATGTGTGTAGACAATAGAAGAATATACAAATCGGGATCCGGATCAACAATTTTTAGTGTGCTAGATATTAAAAACGCCTTTCTAAACGTCCCTATTAAAACAGAAAGCTGAAATTTTACTGCATTTGTCACAAAGCAGGGGATATTCGAGCTTAATTACGCGCAATTTGGTTTTTCGATTCTCCGGCAGTGTTCATACGATTTATATACACAATCGTGTTTATATTTAATGCATTCGTAATTTTATTAACGAAGGCATAAAGCAAATTTATATGGATGACATTATTATTATGCTGACGAAGATACTGGTATTAATTACATGCAAAGAGCTCTTTCTGTTGCTGCTCAATATAATTTGGAAATAAATTGGAAAAAATGTAAGTTTTACAACATAAAGTTAAATTTGTGGGGTTATTGGAAATTATTAGATTATAGCCTGACTGCTTACTTAAAAAATTTTGTAAAGTTTATTAATGATGATGAAGTTAAAGCAGCAATGACAACATTAACAGACTTGCTCGCAGATCAACCAGTTTTAAGAATTTTGTTGCATACGGATGCATCAAAGTTAGGTTTTGGGGCTGCACTTATACAACAGTTTGATGAAAATTATATCCAGCTTATTATTATAGTAATAGAGTAAAGATTAGAAATGATAGCAGTACAAATATAATCGATATTATCAAAAACGAACTAATTATGATTTTGATCACGTAAGGCCAACTTCTTAATGTTAGAGGATGCGGGAATGCTTTACATATTGACAGACGACCTACTTACTAAAATTAGCGCTATTATAAGGAAAGTAGACTATTGAAATGTTTTACAGGCCTATGTGCTACAAATCATAACCATGAGCCCTTACCCAAAAATAAGTCATCTTTCAGTGAGATGGTGATCATAGCTATTGCAACAAAAATTTTGGATAAATTAGTAACCACTATAAAGCCCTAATTCCAATCCAATGGAAATAATTGAGCTTCGAGGAATATTTTGGAGCTATGGTAACGAATACATACAAATGAAACCAGGCTTCTCTTACATAATATTGTAGAGATTATGTCTAAATTCTTTAAAAACGCCACAAAAAATAAGTAGCTGCATCTCAATGATGGAATAGTAATAAAAAATTTTTATATTACATGAAAGTCCCTCCATCAGTACGATAACTAGCCGAATGCGACGATTATATATTCCACACAACAAAAACAACAAATATACAAGAAAATTTAATAAATATTTTGGTTTTCCCATCGTTTAGTATAGACCTCAACCGTATAGAAAATCTATGGCTGCTCATGAAAAGAAAGCTGTGAAATGACCCGCGATATGTTGTTAGCATATTGAAAGCCAAAATCCAGAAAATATGTTATGTACTCAATAACCTGAAGAGTGCCAAAAATCATTAATGACAATGCCTAGACAATAATTGGGTATTATATAGAGTGGGCCATTTAAAAGATAAAAATGAGCTTCATCCGAAAAGATAATTTTTGTTTTTTTTTTGCAATTTCCGACCAATTGTCTTTATTTTGAAAATAAATTTCCAATAAATAACAACGTTGCTCAAGCGTAAATCGATTCATTTCATACTGTTGATAATATATTGAATTTTGTGACAAAATAGAATGACATAATGATCTGAAATAACCGAAGGTTCAGACTTGAACCAATAGATGGTCAACCCGAAAATTTAAAAAAACCCAGATGGGTTACTTATCTAAAGGCTTTCGTAGTGTGATTTACGTATTGAGAGTACAAATTAATTTAATCCATTTTTTATCACATCACTGCTTACATCTTTTCCCCACCTCTGAGCTAATTTCCGAGTCCCGTCTCAGAAAAAACTTCTCGTCTTTTGAGACGATCGAATTTTGAGCCCGATTTTATACTCTTCAAAAGAAGTGATTTGGTAACATGCCAAAATATATTGTACCAGATATAACAATTTTTGGACAATACGGCGGATGCGGCATTTGATCTTCTCTAACAATTGTTTGACATCTTTAGCGACGTGAGGCCGAGCGTTTTGTTGCAGAAGAATAACATAATCATGTCTGTCCCAAAAAAAAAAAAAAACCAATAAAACCTGACAGGTTACGATTGTTTTTCAAAACCCTTGTTTTTGCCAACCCTGGTTTTAAATAATTTATTTAACATCTGTAATATTTCACAGTGGTCAAATAATTTTTTATAAAAATACTTAACTTTAGTTTTAGTTTGCATTTTTAAAAGGTATACCCTAATATTTAAAATTTTTTCTGTATTAATTTAAAGATAAAAAGTAACTTCAGAAAATGTAACTTGTAATCATTATTATTTTCTAAGATAAGTAATTCTATCAGAGTGATTAATTTCACAAAAAATTAATAATGATGTGAATAAATAATAATAAATAAATAATGATGAATGTTAACTATAATCATTTTAGACAAATAATGAAGGTTTTGCTTCGCTTTTATTGTTCCGTTTTTTTGGTTTATGTTAGCGGTATACAAATTTGTTTTCTTCTGTATTTTGACTGAATTACTCTTAAATCCAATTCTTACTATAACTTTTATGACGTCGTTTTTTTAATTGACTTTTGAAGCAACTTTAAAAATTCCTTTGCGTTTTTAGTTGCATTTTTTTTAATTTTAAGTTTGCCACCAAACAAAATTAGAAGTCAAAAAAGTCTCGCCGTAAAAGATATAGCATGTACACTAGTCAGAAAAAGTTTGCGTACAAAACTTATTTCATTCAGGAGTCTGTATTTCTAAGAATTCGAACAAAGCTTAAATTTTTGGTCTTGTAATTTATTATAACCAAAATTTGTATTTGAAAAGAAAGTGGTTTCATTGTAAGACATCCTAATTAAAAAGAAGTGCATTTATTTACTCAGAAAAAGTCTGCATACACGTAAAATATTAATCTTTTAGTCGTTGTTTTTAAATTTATAGCTGTATTTTTAGGCAAATTGCTGTATTTGCTGTAAGAAAAGTAATTTAAATTTGTGAAATAAATTCTTTTTTGAATGGGTTCAAAACGAAAAGAATTTATCCTGTCGAAATAAAATTTATTATTTTTCTCAGAAAGCAAAAAGAAACTTTCAAAGAAGTTGCAGAAAAGGTAGAGAAAATGCGTTCCTCTATCTAGAAAACCATAAACTTTTACAAAGTAATTGGAGGCTTTGTATCAAAATATCGTTCTGGCCGTCCTTCAAAATTAATTTTGAGAGAAAAGACATATTTCATCAACTCTATGCAGCAAGATCCCAAAATAATAGCCTCAAAATTGACTGAAAGCAATAATTTAAAAATATCTTAAATCTGCATGGTTTTCAAGCTCGTATAGAACGTAACGTAAGTGTAAGTGTTATATTTTTGAATGAGAGTAAGTATTGTATTTTTATATCATAAAGCTAATTAGCTAATTATACAATCTAAAGGTCAACTGGAAGCAAATTTTACCGAAACAAGGTTTTGGTAGCAATATTTTATATGAATAAGGTAACAATGCTAAGAACACAGCCGATATTGTAAAGCTTTAGATGCTTTATAATGTTTCAAAACATTTGTGTGTACCACCACAGTCCCCAGATCTCAATCCCATTGATTATTTATGGAATCTGTTGGAGCAAAAAATTCTCCATGTAATAAACTCAAAAATTATATTAAATAAGTTTTGCCAACTAAATGGGAGGAAATATCACTGGAAGTCACCACAAAACTGCTTTATTCCATTCAAAAAAGATTGCCTGTGGTTCTCAAAAGAACAGACTATCCAACTAAACACTAACTTATTGTTAATGCTATTATAAACATCCAAAAATAAGATTTTATGAAAGTGCATACACTTTTGTACGCAGACTTTTTCTGCGAATTTTTCACACAATCTTACTTTTTTGTAATTATTATAATTTGTATATAATTAATTTTATTTGCTGGATTTTAATATTTATTAAAACTATACAACAAGATTTAATAAAACAAAAATTAATTTTATATTCTTAAGAGCTGTTGTTGTGTCATTTTTGTATTATCTTGGACATAATGGTGTTGTACGCAGACTGTTTCTGACTAGTGTATGAATTGGGAGTTATTAAGCAATCAAAGTAGTAGGAGGTTCTCAATATCCATTAAATTTTTAAATAGTCGGAAAAATATTCATATCGACTTTTTGCGCAAAATTATTGTATGTAACAAAAACCAAATTTTACAGAGAAGCGTTTTTTTCTAAATTTCTTTGCTTTGACTGGTATAAAAGGTATTGAAGTATTATTTTAATTTTAATAACAAAATACTTTTTTTTCAGATATTACAAATATTTTTATTTCAGTTTATTACAAATAGGTTCCGGTTAAAAATGAAAAATTATATCGGTCAAGTGTCCGCCCCTAATGGCTCGGCAGGCTCCTAATCTTTTACCATAATTATCAATTATGTTTTTCAATAAACCGTTGTCAATATCTGCTCCATAATTTTGCCTTTTTGTTAAGCTTTTGAACTATTGTACGATTTTTGCTGTACACTTTCGATTAAAAAAAAAAAAAACAGAAAAATTCTAAAAGTGCCAAATCGCACGATCTTGGTGGCCAATTTACTCCTCCTCTACGAGAAATAATGTGATTTTCGAACTTTTCTTTCACATTATAAAACGTGATTGATAATTTTAGGGAGCCTGCCGAGCCAGTAGGAAGAGTCACTTGACCGACATAATTTTTCCTTTTTAACCGGAACCTATTTGTAATAAACTGAAATAAAAGTATTTTTAATATCTGAGTCTTTTTTTATATCAAAATGATACCTCAGTTTTGGATACCCTTTATCAATACCAAATTTTAAGTGTGGTACAATAATCGATATGTTAAAATAAACTAAATTTTTTAATTTAGAAGATTGTAAATGGTGTCCCAAAATTAACGCAAGATTATAATAAAATAGGAAATACAGTTTTTAGTATTTTGATTGATATTTTTTAATTGAATTATAAAGTACAAAGGATAGGGAATAACACATTGGGCAAATGGCATCCATTTGTTGATGTTTAATAATCCATTCAACGAACTCTCTGCGCTGTGTATGGTCATCAGGCTTTAGTTGTTGTTTTAATTGAATTTTGTAAGCATGGAGACACAAATCCTTAGTGAATATACCCCGTACAGAGCTTCTTGAAATTTGTAATTCTTATCCACGACACCGAATTGAGATTCCTGAATTGTCCATTTTTACTAACCATAAACTGTCCTCTGTCGAATTCGTGTTTTTAGGGTTGGCAACGCTTTACTACACAAATAGCGAAAAATTCAAATCTCGCTTTAATTTTTGAACACTCTTTATATTCATGTTTTTTGGTACATACAATATTTTTGCCCACAAAGTTTTCTTAGTTTGTTTGTTAAGTCAGGTACTTACGATAATTAGAATTTTTTTAAAGTATATTTGAGGAAATATTGAGATTTAAATATATTTCAGCATAAAATTGGTTTTAAATTAAGAAATGTAATAAATAATTTAATCTTCGTCATATGATTCATTGAGTCTTTTATTTTCAAAGAATGCTTTATACCATGATTTATTCAAGTTTATAACCAAAAATCAGGTTTCTTTACATATTTTTCTTAATATATATATTTTTTTTTTCATAGAGCTTCAAAATATCCATATATTAGTTCAATTAAACTTAAATTTTTTTTTTAAATTTTAATCTTTTTTTAAATTTTGTAGATACGAAGGTTATCTAAGTTTATCTTATGTTTTGTCGGGGGTGGCGTGGTATATTGGTTGCAACGCACTCATACAATACAAGCGCCCCAGGTTCGAATACCCAGAAAAGGGCATGAAAAAAAATTTAATTGCGATTTCTCGAGTATTTAATAAACTAAAACCTTTTTCCAGAAAAATCCATCTAAAAGAAGCCCTCCAGACATATTACAATGTCACACACGACAAAATTAGTTCAGTAATATGTTCCTAAATATAGCCAATATCGATATAATGCTTAAATGTTTTTGACTTACATTTTCATGAAAAACTCGATTTCGTAAAAAAAGTGACAAACGATAACTTCGCACAAAGGGGTCAATATGTCTATGTATAAAATTTTTCTGTTAATCAATAATATTTAGTTAATCTTTGAATTTCCAGTGGCACATAGAGCCTCAACAAGTGTTTTTCAATGCATTTTATAAAAGGACAACAGTTTCAGGATAAACAATATTTGTGAAACTCTATTTTAATTTGACGTCTCCAATATGTATTTTGACAGAATGTTCAAAGAATTACTTTAAAAATAATGTTTATTTTTGAAATAGCATTTTGTAAAAATTAATTTAAAAATATATAGTGTGTATGTATGTATGTATATCGGTATGCAGATGTTATTAAATAAATGAAGAGATGTGGAATTATTTCAGATACCTTAGCAAGAATTTATTTATGTTTTTAATTACAAAAAAGATAACAATTCATGCAACAAAATAAATTAAACATATTCAAATGATTTGTATTAAATAAAAAATAAATAATATTTAACCAAATAAAAACAATGTTATACATACATACATTGGGATATTGAATTAAAATAATAAGTATTCAACATCTATAAGAAATAAATTTTATATGATTGATAGAAATATGACAATTATTGAAAGAAAAAATAAACAAAATTGAAGATAACAATAATTAAAAAATATGAGAATAAACGAGAGATTAAACTAGTCTGTTTATATTCTGCAAAAAGATAAGAAAGTTTCGTAATTTTGTATTGTTTTTTTTATTTTATTTGTTTTTTTTATAATTTCATTATGCTACCTTAGGTAACTATAAATAATATTATTTAATTTTAATATTTATATGTATATATATATATATATATATATATATATATATATATATATATATATATAATAATAATAATAATAATTAAAATATATATATATATATATGTATATATATATATATATATATGTATATATATATATATATATATATATATTTATATGCATATATATATATATATATTAATATATATATATATATGTATATATATATATATATATATATATATATTTATATGCATATATATATATATATATATATATATATATATATTTATATATATTTATATGCATATATATATATATATATATATATTAATATATATATATATATATATATATATATATATATATATATGTATATATATATATATATTTATATGCATATATATATATATATATATATATATATATATATATATTGATATATATATATATATATATGTATATATATATATTTATATGCATATATATATATATATATATATACATACATAATTATATTTATGTATATATAGTACATTTCCTTTTTAAATACAATAAAATTATTATATTTTTATAGGTTCTTTTATTTATTTTAGCATTCATGTATGTGTATAGAATTAAATTATGTATGTATGTATATATATTATAAATAATTATAATTACTATAATAATTAAATTTATATATGTTTATGCGTCCAGTTTTCAATTAAATATGATAATATGTTTGTGGAGGAGGAGAGGTGTGTATGAGTGTATTTGAATTTTTTGAGAGAGAGAATTTGTTTCTTTAAAATTTAATGATTTCAATATTTTGTTTTTTAAATGGCACACAATTACTGTTACAGATGTAAAAGTTTTGTTCTTTTTTCACTGTATCTTTGAAATCTTATATTTCCAATTTTTTTAAACGCAATTTAATTTTTAGTTTTATATTTATCTTATAATTTATTGTATTAAATACAATTCTTTTTAAAAGTTTCGCGCTCATTTAAAGCAGTGTGGAGTCAAATTTAATTAATCCGTTTTAGTTAATTTTGCGTTTTGTATACTTTGGATGTTGAAGAAGTTTAGATGTGTAACAAGTTCTTTTTGTTTCTACCTATTAAAGCCAATGATATAAAATATTAAAAATAAATCAGGTTTTTTATTTATTAGCCCAACTCCCAACTTAGAGACGAAGAGCTGTTTATTTTTCTCCATTGGTATCTTTACGTCATTATTGATATCCAACTATTGGTTTTTGCAGTTATCTTGGATGATTTTTGTTTAAGAATTATTTTAACTAAAATTAATATATTTTCTAGATTACTTAATCAAGTATTGTATTGTATGTGTTATGTAGTTGTTTAATTAAACTTAATTTATACTATATTAGGTTTTTTTGGTATAACGTCATTATATTTTTTTATTCCTCTTTAATGTTGAGACCAACAACATATCTTTAATATAAACGCGTATATCAACGAGGCCGAGTTCCTTTATAATTGGGATTAGGATGCCGTCCTGGATGGCGCGGTTGAGCTAAATACATATATAAATAATAGTGTAAAAAAACTAAAATTCAAATATAAGAGGTAAAAATATAATTATACCTGGTATCATCATATTGACAGTAGGATACATGCCAGCCATTTGCGGAATCGGAGGTCTCAAGTCGGTTGAAGGAGAACGGCGACTATTTTGTAAAGCTACAGAAGGCTGTAAGTAATATTTATAAGTATTAATATTTTTAATAGAAATTAACAAATAACAATTATATTTATTACATAAATTAACCAAAATTACTTATCATAAAAATCTCTAAATTGGAAACAATATCAGTTAATTTATGATAGAAGCTATAGGCATTTATGTTATTCATTATTTATCCCACGACTTAAAAACTAGCAATTATGAAGGGTGTCCTCCGGGAAGGTATACTACTTTGTTTTGCCGCCAATTTGGTAAACATTAGTCTTGACAGTTTATATTTGACAGTCGTGAAGTAGAGACGTAGCAAATTTATTATGGAAAAATATTCAGTAAACCAACGTGTTTTAATCGTTAAAACATTTTATCGAAATCAACCACTATTTTCATGAAAAAAATATAATGAGCACATTTTCATTTGAATGGTTATGTGAATAAGCAGAAAAACCCTCAAATTATTCATCAGTGACCATTGGATCCATTAAAAGTGACAGTTTGGTGTGCAATTTGGTCAGGAAGAATCATTAGACCTTACTTCTCTAAAACTGAAAACGGCGTAACGGTAACTGTCAATGGGGAGCGATATCGTGATATGATTGAAAACTTTTTAACGCCACAACTGCATGCTTTGGGCTTGACTAACATGTGGTTTCAACTAGACGGTGCCACATCGCATACAGCCAGCATTACAATGGAATTACTGCGAGACCTCTTTCCACAACAAATTATTTCAAGGAATGGTGATGTTGATTAGCCTCCACGGTCGCCTGATTTGACTGCTCCGGACTTCTTTTTGTGGGGATATCTGAAAAGCAAGGTTTATGCAAACAAACTAGAAATGCTGGAGCAACTCAAACAAAATATTCGTGATTAAATGAATGAAATACCGCGTGAAATGTGTGAGAATATAATGAAAAATGTGCTCAAAAGGGCTCGCATTTGTGAGGCCTCATTTATCTGATATTGCATTGCATACATAATTGCCGACATTAAATAAAACATTTATCAATATAATATCCATTATCTTTCAAATAATCAAAAATTATAAACAAACAGAGTAGTATACCTTCCCGGCGGACACCCTGTATAATTATATCTTAAAAAAAAAACGCAAAAAACAATGATTATAAATAACATCATTACTGAATTTTAAATTTATTATCTAGCTTGGATCTATTGTTAATTAATGATTCTAAATATTTTAATGTATGCTGGACATTTGTTTTTGCAGAACGATTTATAAAAGTTTTACATTTTTAAATTAAAAGTTGTGCCAATTTTTTAAGAAACTGTATTTTGAGAAAAGTTCATTTGTTATGGACAGAGTGAAGGACCTGACCTTCTCGATCAGGTTAGAATATGTTAGCTTTTTTCTTGTTAAATTTTTGAAGTTTAAGAATGGTTAAATTGTTTAAATAAAAAGTTCTTAATTTGTTGTTTAGTTAAATATACATACATATGTACATACACTGAGTGAAAAAACTAAATCTGAATGTGCTACATTTACATGTTTTACTCTGTATATCTTAATTATCACTCTAATGGTAAAATTTAAGTATGCAAAAATTTTGGCACATTCTTTCAAATTGTTTTGTTTAATTATATTTGTTATTTTCTGCTTAGTACTACATTTACCAGTTCGTGTTTATTGTTACCACTTTACTGTCAATGGAAATAATTACATACATATATGTATGTGCATTGATATTTGAACGTGAAACTGTAAGGTTTAGGGATCCATTTAACTACAATTTTGAAAGTAAGTAACAAACAACGATATAATACAATTATTTTTATTTATTTATGTGAGTTTTTTACTTTTACCCTTTTAAACAACAAAATATGCCACGTGGATGTACATTAGGATTTTTTAGCTAACTTCATTTCCCGCTTTCCAGGGATTTTTATGCGGGAAATCCGAGCATTTTTTAATATACAATAAAAGTTTTCAAGCTAAACAAAGTATTATTTTAACTAATTAACTTCAGAATGTAAAAAACAACAATTATTTCAAAAAAATATATTCTTAATATACAAAAACAACAAAAACTCAAATTAGTGTGAATGGACACAGTGAAAGCGAGCCACTAACAGTAAAGATTTTAAATACTTTATATCAATATTTTATTAGGCAATTTTAAAACAATAGCTACAGACGTCTTGGCATCGAATCCAATAAATTTTATGTATAGAATTAAGTAACTGCGCCCTGCTTTGACTGTGGAACATCGAAATGGTGTTTTTGTGACTTAATGGCATATTTTGCAATATTTTGGTCAAAATGGGCAAATCAATTTTCAATAATATTTAAGTCCAGAGATTTTACTAGAAAGGAAAGGGCAAAGAAGCTGTTTGGGAACGTTGTATGATAACCTCTCATTCACAATGCGTATTGTAGTGTTTGGGTTATTGCCTTGTTGAAAGCGTCAACATCCAAAAAGACCTATTTTGTTCACTGATTGTATCGAATTTTCTTCGAATAGGTTCAAATATGTAGAACGATCCAAATTTGTTTCGATAAAAACTGAAATGATAACGTCAGCACCCTATGTTCAACGCCAAAACATACTTAAACTGCCTACATACATTTTTTATCGTTGGTATAAAGTTTTTATATCAGAACTCCTCATTTTTTCGCCAAACTTTTTGTTTTTCTTCAAATGCAATGTTATAACCATAATGTCAACATAACTTTACTTCAAAATTATTCAATATAAAGACTTGATACCCACGTTAAAATACAGTCAAGGAAAAGGTCTACGTACACCCTTTAATTTAAGGGTTTTAGAGAGTTTGGGAAGAAATTAAAAAAATTGTTATATTAATATTTAAGACATTAATAAATAAGTTTATTTAAAAAATAAAAAAGTAATTCTTTGACATAAAAACAACAATAACAAAAATAAAAAAATTCATAGGAAAAAAGTCGATATACAGCTTACAAAAAAATAATTATTATTTACAAATTTTAAATATGAAAAATAAAAAATTTACTTTAAATATTTGGTTGATCTATATGTTATTGGTTGCTGGTATTCAAATAAAATCAGAAAAATTGGTCCTCTTTTTATTTTGGTCCTTTTGTTATGAATTTTGGTCCCGAAGTAAAATTTAGAGTGACAACCGCGGACTCACTATATGTAATTTCTTTGTTTTATTGATAGAAATTTTGGCTCTAGATCTTATTGCGAATTTGACGATTTCATCTAATACTTTTTTTTAATAAAATGTGACATTCAGAATTACTATTTTATATATCGTTAAACTTTAACTTATTGCAAAAAACATGCTTCAAAACGCATTAAAAAATAATATATAATGTTATACGAGAACAAAAATTCAGAGAGCAAACATCAAACACGGGTGAGAATAATACAACCCGCATAGAACAATTTTGGTTAAAAGAGGTGTGCACTCAATGCATTGCATACTCTTTGCTTGTATTTTCTTTAATGTTTATAATAAGAATGAATGTTGAACAAATATTTCTTAAACTATCGGCTGATTTTTTAAGAGCTTTCGGACTTTCGGACACATAAAATTTAGAGAAAAGAATGAAATCTTTGTTTGAGTCGAAAGAACGATCTATATAATTCAATGTTTAAAGATGAGTTCATGTAAATATTGTCCGCGGCTACGTCTTAAATGGTTCATACGCTGGGTCAAATTTTGGCATACTCTCCTGAACATATTGGCCGGTATCTCACGAATAAACTCCTCAATGTTGACTTCCAGTACGTCAGCCGTTGCGGGCTTGTCCCTATATACATGAACCTTAACATAGCCTCACAAAAATAGGATAAAGGTGTTAAGGCGCACGATCTAGGCGGACAATTTACCGGCACCAAACGTGAAATAAACTGTTTACCGAACTCGCCTTTCAATTGGGCCATTGTTTCGCGCGATGTGTGGCATGTGGCACCGTCTTGTTGAAACCACATGTTATCCAAGTCCAGCTCTTCCATTTTGGGCACAAAATGATTAATCATCGCACGATAGCGCTTGCCATTCACTATAACGTTGCTGCCTTCGTCGTCATTGAAAAAGTACGGTCCAATGATGCCACCGGCCCATAATCCATACCAAACAGTGCATTTTTTGGAATGCATTGGCAGTTCTTGCAATGCTTTTGCTTGTTCATTCCGTGAACCGATATGGTAACGAATGTACTAATCGATAATATTTAAAGTAATTATTTCATAGCAAGTTAATAAGAATATGAAAATTAAGTATTGTAAAATTGTGACCGTACAATGAGCTTTTGACGCTAAAAATGCTTGTAAGATTGCTAAGGAGAACATTTCCGGATGGAGTTACGACCCAAACTTTACAAAAAGAAATTGGCCCATACATATAAGGCATACCCTGTTGTGGGCAGATGCAACACGCCTTCCCCTGATGCAATCTGCCTAAAATTTTCCACAATGCATTTTTTGTCTACGGACAACATTTTTTGAGGGAGTTACGGTAAAATTTCGAAATTTTATAAGTAAGGCGCACCCTAAAAAAGGTCAAATACACCTAATATTCAGAAAACACACTCATGAAACTAAAATTAATAAATCGTATACATTTTATTTTTAAGAATATTTTAAATTATTAAACTAGACTTCAGGAAACCTCAATGTCTCTAATTCATATCACAAAGTTTGCGTACACTAAATAAAAATTACTTGGTAAAAATTAAAGATTATTTACATTTTGGATCAGTGGTTTATTTAAGAATAAAATAGAAATACAAAAATAATGCTTAACATTTAAAGATAAAAGATAATCATAAAGAATGTGCAGAGTTGCATTTTACGGAAAATCTCTAACATAAATTAATATTTTGCATCAATCCACTCGGGTTTTATTGGGTATTCTAAATATTTAAAAAAAACCTGCACCGTAGTTTCCCCCATAGGCCAAAAATCAAAAAAATTTATATTTTTTTCCAAGCTTTATTGGACTAAATTTATTGATAACACTCCAAATTTTATGAATTTAACAAATGTTTTTCTGCGAGATTTAATGTATGTGTCCGTTGAAAGTGGAGGTATATTGCATATATCGTGGTTGCATAATCATAAAAGAAAACTTAAGTTTATCTAAAAAGTTATTCGCGATATTGTGACAGAAGTCTCCAAAAACCCTACAAACATTAAATTTTAACTTATTTTCTACCAAATGAAATAATAAAAGCTACAAAAATATAAGCCATTAAAAAGTCCTTAAAGAATACTTTTTTGACCTTTTCAAAACACGTTTTTTAAAAACTACTTTTTCATGTAGACTTTTGGTTATTTGGCCCATAACCAAACATAAAACTGACCATAGTTGACGGCAAAGTTTGTAACGCACTTACACACTGATGCATTGCCTACAGAAATGAATGACATTGAAAAATGTCTCGAGAAAAGAGTAGATGAAGCTCGTTATGAATTCGAACTGTCACCACTAATTGCCAACATACGATTTTTTTAATGCTTTATCCACTTCTACAAATTAGAGTCAAGTGTTTTGAAGAGAATAAAATTTATTCAACAACGGTTTCGGGCCAAAATGGGACTTTTGGTAGATAGGCCAAAAGCTGGTGCATTAGAAAAGTCTTTGAGATCACGTTTAAACTTGTTTATTTTTTATTCGTTTTGTTTTGATATTTACTTTCACTATGAATAGCCAAATAACTTGCAGTGAGATCGAGGGAAAAAAAGCAAGTCTGTTTTCAACGATAGTTAGTAATTGACTGATCTATCGCTAAAATAGTCCAATGGTGTCAAATCGCAGCTTCTTGGCGGCAGATAATTAAACGGCCATCAAACGTTTGACGCAATAAATCGATTGTGGCATGAGATGTGTGGCAAGTTGCACCATCCTGTTGAAACCGAAGATTGTTCACATCAATACCATGAAGAGCAGGCACAAAAACATTGATTATCATGATGCGATAGGTGTCTCCATTGACCGTAAATGATTTGGAGATTTCTTTTCGAAGAAATATGGGCCAATGATGCCTCCGCTCCACAAACCGCACCAAATTGCGCATTGGCTTCTGTAAGCCCACGTTTGGGTTTTCTGAGCCCCAAATACGACAATTTTGCTTATTAATGTACCCACCAAGATGAAAATGAGCTTCATCCGAAAAGATGATTTTTGAATTTTTTTTGTTTTTTTGCAATTTCCGACCAACTGTCTTTGTTTTGGAAATAAATTTCCAATAAATCCCAAGCTAAAGCGACAGAATAGAATGACATAAGCATTACCATATTCGAAATAACCGCTGGCTCAAATTTAAACCGACATGGCCAACCCTTAAAGTTGTAAAAAGTAAAAAAAAAGCTCATAGAGCACTGTAATACAAAAATAATTTATTTAAAAAACTGGTAAGGTACAGTCTCTTTTTTGGATTTGATATTTTTCTCTTAATGGCATCTTCTTGAAGCTCTCTCAAAAGCATTAAATTTTAAATTAAATTAATTTTGTTGAGCCCATTTAATACAAATTTTGAAATGCTTATGACATCTTCGTGTTTTATTTTGAGCTCCTGAATTTTAGTTCCATCCAACTCTTCTCCACTTTCGTTTTCTTCATCAGGTATATTATCATCTTCGGATAAAGGGCTATTTACAATCCATCTGTTCAAATCATCACCTGATTTAGTGTAAATTTGAAGACATTAAATTAGTTTATTTTATAATTTAGGAAATTTGACATTTAATTTAGGCTTACATTTGGAAAAGTTAATCTTAGCAAATTGACTCCAGTTCTAATTGCTATAGTCTTTTCTTTTTGACGTATATCAAAAGCAGATTGTCTTCTTCGATAAAATCATCATATTCCTTCAAAAGCTTTTTTCAGCATTTTGCCAGGGAATACTGATTTCAATGCTGATAATAATGCCATCGATGCTTCATATAAGCTATTTTTTTTAATGTGTTAAAATTTTGGCCAGGTGCTGCAAAGAGTCGGGATAAAAGACTGTTCTTGTAATACAGTTTTAGCAATTGAATGGCATTTTGATGCATGAAAAGGCGCATTGTCCAAAAGTAAGATGACATTAATGGGTAAATTGTTTTCGGCAGGAAACTTTTCCAACTAGACTTAAAAATGTAGTAAGCTTTAAATGCAGTGAGAGATATTTCAGTCTTACCTGTGTAACTTTTTTCTGAAAGCGTTCTTGGCATCCAAGCATTTTTAGAGTGAGCGTAGCCAACAGGCAGTGTTTTATTGCGGAATGAACATGGCTTTAGAGATTTCTCAATTAACAAAATTGTAATATTTTTTAATCGCTTGCATTACTACAGCATTGTAATTCATTTCTTGGATATTTTTTTTCCGGAACACATCCTTCCCCCGAATGGACATAAGTTTTCTCAGGAAGTAACCTTCAATAAATACCGGTTTAATCTGCATTAAATATAGCATCTTTTCTATTTTTTACAACTTGTAATTTCCTTTAAAATGGTTATACCTCATCTGCATTTGGCGAAAGTTTTTTCCACTCTGCTTTAAAATTCGTATGCCAAACCTTATCTTAAATCTGGTCTGATTAATTTTACATTTGTTCGTTATACCGAGTGCAAAATAAAATTTTTGTTTTTTATATAAGGTGATTGTCAACCCGGATTTAAAAGTGTCAAATTCTATAATTTTTTTCTGCGTAATATGTAATTTTAATTATTTTTTCAGATATTAACTAATTTACCGTTAAAGCAATCAAGTTTCCTTTTTGGAGAAGATTCGTTGTTACAAGTTAGAGTATTTTATTAAAGTCGCTTAATTAAAAGACAATAAAAAAGAAAAAAAGGGTTCGTGTTTGTCATACACTGGCGTCTCTGCTATTGGTGATTGGTTTCTTACGACTTGACCTATGCAGCTAGTGTATGGGAAGAGTCGACAGTAAAGTAAATCTGAATATTAACGTACACTTTGAATTTTATATGCGTAAGTTTTATATACATGGTGATGCAACTCGTTAATTTTCATTCGTTTATATATAATATAATATATTATATAATAGGTCTGTTCGATAATTAAAAATCTTACGAATTTGTGACAATTGTTGCTGGAAAAGTGTTCATCAACTCAAAAAATTTGCAACGAGAGAGCGTTAGACGAGAGTAAGAAATTGAGACACAAAAAAATTCTTGCAAATTCTTGCTGGTCAATTTTTACTTGCAAGAAT
This sequence comes from Wohlfahrtia magnifica, assembly GCA_023159175.1. Lineage (NCBI taxonomy): Eukaryota > Metazoa > Arthropoda > Insecta > Diptera > Sarcophagidae > Wohlfahrtia > Wohlfahrtia magnifica. The sequence goes on along the minus strand of JAKWBJ010000162.1, from coordinate 1,263,894 downwards.
TATTAAAACAGCTGTTTTGTGTTTATTTATACAAATGAAGTTTTCTAAAAGAAATTGCAAATTAAAAAAAAAAAAAATCGAAATTTAAGAAATTGTTAGTAAAAGTAAATTTTTAAAGCGATAAAATGTATAGAAAACAATGTTGTGATTAACTTAAGATTAACAGCACCAAAAGAATATGTCTAATGATATTGAAATAAATGACGCGGGATGTAATACATTAGGATTAGAGGATGTTGCAGCAAATGTAGGTAATTTCTGTAAATTAAAAAACTTTCTTTTTAAAAAATTAACTAATAAGTTTCAATATGTTTTACAGTAAGTACTTGAAATTTAAGCAACAGTAAACTCCTGAAGAACCTTTGGTATTTTTTGATTCATCGAGTGATTCGGAAAGTGATAACGATGCTGAAATAATTGAATACTTAGCGCGTGCTCGACAAACATTGGCTATGATTTTTAACATAATGAAAGAATGCAAAATATTCTTCGAAAAAGAATCTATAAACCTATATATTATAGCACTATTTTAGCTTGCAAATTTTGGCTGCTAAAGTGTTCATTTACTTTTGAGCATTTTTAGAGAAATTGTGGAAACATTTTTTTACTCTCTTGTTGCAAGTTTCTGCAATTTAAGTTATTGAACAAACCTAATATATAATTTTGTTGGTATTATTTACATTGACTATTGCCGTCTTTTTTATTGTTGTCAGCTGTTTATATTAAAAATACCACCAAGTCTGCTTCTTTTTAATAATAATATGCATAGCTGTATGCTCCGAGCAATTGAATTATAAAAAGAGTACTTAAATCAGTATCGTATAAATGAACCAAAACTGTGCACAGGACGTTTTCTCATAGGAAAAATTATGCTTCCTTTTGGATGATATGTTGAAAGATATCGCAAGGAAATCTGATTTGATTGCGATCAAAACGGAAATTGAAAATTAAAGTAAGGCTTAGAGAATTATTCATGTTTATAAATAATATTAAGTAGAACTTGTACAAAGGTAAAATTATGGCAAATACTTCTAAAGACTTGTTTTTGTCGTCGTAATGTAACTACCGAGTTTAAATATTATTGAAAGAGAGACACAAAATGAATAATAAAAAATAAGTCATCGTAACGGCATTTTGTTTTTAATTCTAATATCATATAATGTAGCCAATTTATCTAAATCAATAAACTTTGGTAATTTGTTAACATACGTAAATAAATATGATACATTTTTTCTGTTTGAAACCCACGTTGTTGAAGGTAAGCAATATCTACATGAATACTTCTTTAAAAATTATACTCTACATTGAATTGTAGCAGAATAATTATGTACATAGTACGTGTCGTATAAGTGGTGGCTGCTTGTTTGGCTTTCGAAATAAACTTCAAAAAATATATAATATATAAAAATATATATATTAGATTCATGAATATATACAACAACACTGTACTAACAATAATATTATTTTATCCCAAGGTATCTTAACTGTACTAATTGGAATCGTGATTATACACAATTTGAAAATTGTATGCGGAAACTCAACACCACTAATTTTTGTATAGGTGGCGACTTAAATGCACGATTATGTTTGTGGTCGATTGTGAGATGCCTATGGCTTAAATAATCATCCACACGTTCAATTACCGATCGGCCAACATCATATCGTGAATTTTTTCAATTGTATCGATTGTAGAGACCTCGAAAGAGCGTACGACCGTTCGATCTCTTGCGTGCTGGTACGGACGCAACGAAATTCAGTAAACCACTTTGGAAGCTTAGTCTTGGTTTAAGTCATGTTTTTTCCGCAATAAAAATAATGCTTAATTAGCACACAAAATCCACTTTTTTCCATTTTCTTCTCAAATCACGAGGTAGTCACTATCGATGACTGTCAAACACAGACTAAAAGATGCAGCTTGTTCAAATTTTGATTCCTGTTGACAGGAGCAGTGATACCCTTTCAGTTGAGAGGAAGGAAATTTAAAAAGTAGCGGACATCTTGACCCACCCTCTTATTTTTTGTATTAACAGTTCTAAACTGTAATATGAAAACGAATATTTATAATTAAATACTTACATGGGCAAAATATGTGTGTCCGTATTTAAAGTATAATCCCGATGTACTTGGATTGTAAGTACCCAACAAAGGTTGATGGTGGTGATGAGCAACAGTAGCAGCTGCAGCTGCTACAGCGGCAGCATTTGCCACATCAGCCGCTGCGGCTGCAGCAGCAGCCCCACCTAAAACAGCTGCAGCCGTCTGTGTGGGTACACTAGCAGTAGCTGCCACAGCTGCTGCCGGTACAGCAGCACCAGTTGCTGCAGCCGACTGTAAGTGTGCTGGAATGTGTGTAGGTCCTCGAGCTGGTGCAGCTGTAATGTAAAGCGGTTGTGGATGTTGAGTAGTAGGATCGCTGGCATTATTTTGAGCATTGATGATGTACGAGGGAGCATAACATCCAGCAGCAAGTGATGCGGCAGCATTCGAAGAATTGTGTATACTGTTGGGTGAATTATTGTTACTGTTATCATTGCTGCTGGCATTTGTGCCAGGCGAATTACGCTGAGATGTTGGGTTACGGCGGTATTCGACAACGGATCCACCGACAGAAGTGCAGGTTGAGCCCTTTTGACGGAATGCAGCAGCAGCGGCATTCAGACGAATAGATGGTTTGGAGACATTGACTATAGGAATACTGCTCACACCTACTTCTGAATTTGAACCTACTTGGTAATTGCTATTATTTGACGTTTGATTATTGACATTTCCTACAAAACTATGTGTTCCACTAAGTAATGGAGTTTGTGGTTTATCGTTAGACGCACTTCCACCACCAGCACCTCCACTACGTTTGATTGAATGAGGGCGCGAATTGGTGCTACTATTTGAGGGAGAAGCTCTGAGATCGTTGTTATTACCGTTAGCATTGATCAACAGCGGCGTTGGCTTACCATTGCCATTATAACCACCCCCGCAATTGGAATTCTGTCTACTCAAGCTAGCACTTTGGTATGAATGAGGCTTCTTTCCACTTCCGCTGTTTAAGTTGTTTCGTTTTTCATACGTAGAGGATACATAGGAATTGTGACTGCTGTTGCTGTTGTTAGCCCCACCTGTAGTAGCGGATGCTGCTTGATGTGACAATTCAGTATTTCCATAATATTGTGGTGTTGAGTTAGAGCTATTGTAATTGCCACCATTGCTGTTTATTATTGGTGGTGTGGAAAACACTGTTGGAATACGCTGCGAGTGGTGTATGTTCAACGAAGAAGGCATCGAATGTGGTGTACTTGGTGCTGATTGTGATACGCCTGTAGCAGTGACACATCCAGTGCTTCTAGCTGTATAGGCTGCATTAGCAGCCGGAGTAATGGACGTGACATTTCCAGCAATCGACGCTGGATCTACAATAGGAATAGCTGATGGACCAGGTGCGTGTATAGGATGGCCGCCCGAATGTGTACCGGAATGCGACGCATGATGATGTGTTGTAGTATAAAAGTGTGTAATCACAGTATTTGAATGGTGAGCATTATGAATTGTGCCAGCTGTGCAATTTTCTTGTCCACCTATACCACTTGTGCCATGACTTTGTGGGTTACCGGGTGGTGGTATTATCGGAGTTTGGGACGTCATGTTAGCAGCTGATTGGGACGCAATAGGTGGAGCAGCCGCGTTTGTCGCATATGGAAACATATTTGCTGGAAATATTGTGGCATGTTGCGGCAAGGCATACATTGTAGTAGTTGTCGGTGCTCCATTACTGCCACCCATATCAGTGGCTGCTGGTGCTCCTGTTGCAGCTTGTTGCGGAGCTGCTGCAGCTAATGTAAGTGTGGGAACGGCATGTCCAAGTTGATAAGTAGCAGTAGCGATACCATTTGGTAAGGATGTAGCAGTCAAAATTTGATGGGCGCCACTACTTCCAGTGCTGCTAAAATGAGGAGGGTTCGTACGTTTTATACGACCAGTGCCATAATATGTTGTACCTCCAGTGTGGCTTGAACCCACAACGCTACAACCACTTCCACCAAGAGAGTGAGTATGTGATTGATAACCAGATGTTACGGAACTATTCGAATGACTCGCATTCGGTGTGTTGCCGTTGACAACATGAGCTGATGAATTATTCGTAGTATTCGAGGAATTGGTTGACGGTCCAGCCGTCGAAATGCCTCCATTTGAAGCATTATTACTCACGCCGCCAGCGACATGACTTCCATTACTAGGCACCGATGGAGGAGGTGCGGTTAAAATTGGAGTGGCGGGAACAGCTTGTTGAGGTACATAGTAGGCCATGGTTTGGCCCCAGTATCCTAGAATACAATATTATTATGAATTTTTGTAAATAAATGAAAAAAACTTATGTAATACTCACCATTGTATGGATATGGATAACCAATCGGATAAGTTGTCATTGGTATTTGCTGCAATTGTGTTGTGGCTGATACTGGAGCTGTTGTCGATAATGAAGCACCGGCTGGTTGGAATTGTTCGCTTGAATATATCACTTGACCAGGATAAATTGGAGGACCATTTGTTGCTGCGAATTGAGTGGTCGGATAAGCAGCTACTGGAACCATTGCGGCAGCGCCGTTTGTTGGGTATATAGTTGGCCCTCCAGGCTGCAGTAGACCTGTGCCATCAGCACGTTGTTGAGAGTGATCAAAAATTGGCATAAAATATCCTTGAAATTCTCCATCCACTGGTGGCGGATAAGTGTAAATCATTCCTTGTGGAACAGCATAAATACTTCCATCAGGCTAAAATTGTGCGAATTACAAATTTAATTCGGCATTTACATTACTTTATTTATTTATTTATAATAATACATACCCCTTGTTGATATGTGGTGGTTGTGCAATAAGGATTAGTCCCATTGTTGTTCGGTGTACTCGTAGTGTGGAACACAGTCGACCCATCGGGAGCCTGATAACTTTGTGTCCAACTTGTTGCCCTTGATTCTTCGGAAGAACGTTTTGTAAAGGTATCACTATTGCTAAATGGCGTAGAGCGTGAAGAATGGGGTGTCCCTCGATTTTGCGCCTGAGACTGTTGGGTTGGTGAAACATTAACCGGAGTTTGGCTTGAATGCTATAATGAAGTCGATAAATTATTTAAAAATATCTTTTTATAAAATATTTTTACCTCTTGCTTAACACTTTCCTCCTTTTCATTCAAAGGAATATTTGGACTTGTTGCTTGATTTTTAAACTTTTGAACTTCAATCCGATCGTAATTTTTAGCTGATGTAGTTGTGGTTATACTTAGGCAATCATTAGCCAAATTATCACATTCTTCGTTTTCATTTTGGTTGCATATATCTGAAATATTTAAACGTTTTATAGCAAAAATAAAAAGTACAATATACTGCAATATTACCTCCTTCTTGATAATTGACATCACTAAGATTAGCTGATGCACTCACTTCTTCCCCAGTATTAATAGTTTGGGTTGAAGATTCTGCTACAGTTTCACAAGCTCTGCTCCCAGCTACCGTTGTAGTCGATTCTAACTTGTTATTTTGTTGCTGTTGTTGTGATTGGGATTGTTGCTGCTGTTGTTGTATTTGATGTACCTTTTGATGTTTCTTAACGACGTTATGTACAGTATGCTGTTCCAAGCAGGCATTATTTTGACTGGTATGATAAATACTAGCACCATTAGTTGCTACATTGCCACTCGTCATAGCTTGTGCTGGAGGCATATTAGATGGTTCGTAATGATATACCGTACTACAAATATATACAATGATACAACAATGCATTAAATATGCGTTGTTAAAATAAAACATACATTTGTTTCCGTTTATTTAATCTTCGTGATTTATGTGACACGTTTTTATAATTATCAGAAAGGAATAAAAATAGTGCAAAAAAGTTCGATGTTGAAAATATACAATTTATTGGTAATCGAATGAACTTCAAGTTGTGATAATAATATGCTAATTAACATTTTAATAATACCATAAAAGAAACACATTTCGCTTATTTATTTCAAGTTCTGCATAGTTTTTTCGTTAAAAATACGGAATATCATTGTCAGTATATTGTCTACAAAATTCTTTCTGATTCGTAGACAATTTAGCATTTGATATTAAAATTTTTAATAATAGGCAATTGATATATATATATATATATATATATATATATATATATATATATATATATATATATATATTAAATAAAATAATAATTATAATGAACAATAAATACTTATAATGAACAAAATATATATATATAATAAAATAAAATAATAAAATAATAATTATAATGAACAATAAATACTTATAATGAACAAAATATATATATATATATATATATATATATATATATATATATATATATATATTTTGTTCATTATATATATATATATATATATATATATATATATATATATATATATATATATATATATATTTTGTTCATTATAAGTATTTATTATATATATATTTTGTTCATTATAAGTATTTATTGTTCATTATAATTATTATTTTATTTATTTATATATATATATATATATATATATATATATATATATATATATATATATATATATATATATATATATATATACTGGTGCATATTCCTATAAACGCACTTAATTTTTTTCTGTATTTTTGTTATATCTTTGTTGTTCTCATCCAAAAGCAAAATTTAACTATTTTAATGAGAGACAACTTAACGGTACTTTTTAAAAGTAAACAATTTTTTTCTTATTTTTGTTGTTTGCCTTAATTATGCGATCAAATGTTTTTGGTGCTATTTTAAGTGGAAGATTCGTATAAACGCACACTCGAAATTTGTTTTTTAAAAAGTGACCAAAAATAAAATATTATCAATTTTAGTTTTTTTTCAACCAAAGGTACGTTTCTAATAGTAATATCTCAATTTACTGTAACTTTTCCTATTTTAATCAATAAATTTCATCACTTTTAAAGATGCCTAAGGGAACTTTTTTGTCCGATCAAGAAAAGATTCAAATTAAATTTTTTCATGACCAAGGATGCTCTAATAGAGAAATTGGACGTAAAATCGGTCGTTCGGAAAGTGTGGTGCGAAATTTCTTTAAGAAAGGTCAAAATTATGGAGTTCGCAAATCAACAAAGGGTAATACAAAACTAACAAGAAGACAACTTAATCTAATAAAACAAGAAGCAACCCGCAACAAATTGAATTCCACACAAATAAGGAATAAATTAAATCTTCCTGTGACTTCCAAACACGTTGCACACATTTTACGAAACGATGAAAACATAAAATGGAAAAAGCCGAAATGTAAACCAATGCTAAAAAACACCATAAAGAAAATCGTCTAAAATTCGCAAGAAAATATATGAAATGGACAGATGAGTGGAAAAAAGTAATTTTCTCTGACGAAAAAAAAAATTTAATTTAGACGGTTCAGACTCATACTCATGCTATTGGCACGATTTGAGATCTAAAGATGTTCGGATGTCAAAACGTAATTTCGGTGGTGGCAGTGTTATGGTTTGGGCAGCGTTTTCTGCAGTTGGCAAGTCGAAAATTTGTTTTGTTCCGACAAAAATGAATAGTTCGATTTATAACGAACTGTTGGAAGATGCTCTTCTCTCTTTTATGGACGAAAAAATGGATGAGGATAGCATTTTCCAACAAGATAATGCTGCAATCCATGTTTCTAAGCAATCGAAATCTTGGTGCAATGAACATGGCATTCCTTTGTTGGACTGGCCGGCTTGTAGTCCGGACTTAAACCCAATGGAAAACTTTTGGGGATACATGGCCCGTAAAGTTTATGCAAATAATGCCCAGAATGAAGGCATAACGACTGAGACAGAGCTGAAACTAAGAATTAAACAAATCTGGGAGAAAATTGATTCCGATCTGCTTAGTGGAATCAATGCCAGACCGTATTTTTGAAACAATCCATAACAAAGGATCATCCACACATTATTAATAATGCTACAATGGCCCAAACATTAAAGTGCGTTTATAGGAAAATACCCTTAAAAGTGGCTGTTAATATCGAAAATTAAGTAAAAAAAAATAATTAAAGTACAAATGAATTTTTTTTGTAAACAATATTTTAAGTGAAGACTTAACTAATTTAATACACAAATTTATAGCCCCCTAAATATTTTCTTGTTTAATTTTTACCCTTTTTTTTTAAAAAAAAGTAGTGTGCGTTTATAGGAATATGCTCCAGTGTATATATATATATATCGTCACCTAAAACGGAAACGGCCCTATCTAACATTTTGAAAATTTTACAGGAGAGGCAAAAAACTAATTAAAATAAAAAGTATAGTTTTAATCAGCGAGATTTTTACCAATATTTGAGATACAATTTTTATATTTTTTTCATTAACTTATAAACCAATATCGCGTTTTGACAATTGGCAATGTTATGTATTATACAAACGTTTAGTTAGGTCTTTGCGTTTGCCATATAGTCGCTTTTGTGGGCCTTTGTTTTGATGAAATACCTCAGAATTAATGAAAAAGTCGATTTTGAATATTTTGTTAGTTAGGGCCGTTTGCATTTTAGGTGACGATACATATCTTTATAATTATTTATTGTATTTTCATAATTATGAACTAAGAATAAGTTTTCAAATCTTAAATCTAAATTTTTAATTTAGGCCCAACCAGTGCTAAACGAAAATTGAATGTTCATATTAATCTTTGTGAAATAAGGGCAGCAGTGTCACTCCTTTTTAAACGAAGGTGACCACGGGAATTCAAAATGTTGCGGGTGTTTTGCGGATGTTCTGCCAGTTTTTTAAGTAAACCTCTGCTTACTTACCGATTTCTATCTTTACAAGAGGTATATATGTACTTTCAAGTCCCTATGTATGTTCGAGTTTTTAATGTACCAAGAAGCAAAAGTTATTAAACGCAATAATTTGTTTTTACCTCTTTGTATTCTCTTTACGTTGGACGTTGAGGCTGTGTCCCATAACTGTCGTCCCTAGCACCTTATTGGCTTTAATATTGATTTATATAGTAATAGCTTGCAGTCTATGCGCAGAGTAGAATTTTTGAATGTCTTCAATTTTAGTTGAGTCAGCTTTGCATCAATATGAGATTTCCAGGTCAATCTTCTATCGAGATATATGCCTAGGTGTCTTATCTGCGGATGTTGCGGCACTACTTCATTATTAATAGGTGGACACATTTCTGTGAATGTTATGTGAATGCATTTATTACGTTCGTTTGCTTTATTCTCCATTGGATTAAACATTTTTTAACGTCGAAAATATGATTTTGTAGGGTTTTTGAAACAAACGTTGGATTTTCAGGTATATTGAGAAAAGTTATCTACAAATGTTGAGGTAAGAATATTTTCAGAAGTTGGCATATTCGCCGTTTAAAGTACATATAAAATCGGTTCCAGGATACTTCTCTGTGGGACTCCAGCATCGATTACCTGGGGGCTGCTGAAAAAGTCGCGCTCTTTAATAATAAAATTGCCCTGAGTTAGGTAATTTAGTAGAAGGTGGCTGAAATTTATAGGTACATGTAGTTTTATTTCATGTATTCAACCAGTGGTCCATATTTTCTAGTCGTCTCTTTTCTGCCAACAGACACTCAATATCTGCAGAGTAAATTCTTTTGTATTTCACCTGCCTGATGACCGTCGAAGAATGATAAGTTGCTTGTTTGAGGTGTTATTCTGAAATATTAACTGCATTGTTTATATCTTCTGCAGACTTTAGACGAATTTATTCAGGTAGATGAGTACTTTTTATATTTTAGCCAGTTGATACGTTTACTAAAATATCCGAATTGGAAGCTGGAAAAAACGTTGAATTAACAAAATTTAGAGTCACAATAGTCAGAGAAAAATCTGATGATAATTCCAGTGAACTTTCAGATATAATCGCATCTCGGGGAAGCGAAAGTCATTCCAAAGTCAATAACATCAGTAGTCTTGATTCAATCTGAGGGCCAATACGTAGGATGACCACTAGAAATTATATCCATCTTCATCTTGGTTATCGTTTTGTAAAGCACTCGTACTTTTGGAGTGGCTAAGAGTGGGCCCTAAAATGTGTGCTTAGCGTTATAGTCTCCTGCAGCAAGAAAACGGCGACGCAGTGAGTTAAAAAATTAAGTGTATTGATTTTCCGTGATCGAAAACTTTGGGGAGAATAGACAGAAGTTACTGTTGAACCAATATTCTCTAAACAAACACTGGTGGTTTGAATATAGTCTTCACACAGTCCGTCTAATACATGGTGTTTTAAGCGAGATTTTATTAGTATTCCGGAGCCACCACAAGCTCTGCCTCTTGGGTCATTGGATTATACATATTATATCCACCCATTTTAAATAGACTTCTTGAGGTAAGGTGAGTCTCAGAAACCAGAAAAATGTCGACTTAATTTTCTAATAAGAAATATTCAATTTTGTTTTTTTGTTGGCGGATGCCGTTTGCATTCCAAAAACATTCTTTAAGGCTATTGATGGTTTCTTAGTTATCGCTTGCATAATAAGAGACTGCATATTTACCATTTGTTACATCATATTATTCACGTTACTAGTGAATTTATTTATTGTTTGCACCAAAGTAACGATTGTGAAAATCGGGTAAAATTGGTTAAGGACTATTCTGCTGGGTTAGGAACCGTATTTGACTTAGAATATATTCCTTTTTGTGTAGAAGAGATATTTGATTTTAATACATTCGCGTAAGAGTTTTGATTTGTATTTATCAGGTGCAATTGAGGGTAATCAGATTGTGGAGGTAACTGAGGTTGAACTATTTTAACAGCAGATTTCCGAACAAATTGTTTTGCAATGCTATAGACAGGTATCCCCTATAACTCGCAGTATGATTTCCGCCGCAATGATTGCATTTTTTTGCCAGAGGATTGTCTTTTGATTTGTTGCACTTGTCTCAGGTATGTAATTCTCCACACACACAGGGGTCAACTTACAATATGCCCGAGTTCCTGACAATTAAGGCATTGTACCGGTCCCGATCGCTTGTGGGGTTCCCCAACCGTGACCCTTCGATTCAAGAGATATTTGAGATTATTATGGTGCGTCTCACTTTTTCTTAATTTGATATCTGCAGGTTGCAGCTCTACCCTCAACATTGGTTGAGTGATCCTCTCTCGATTACGAATATTAGCCACGTTTTTAATTTTGAATCCTTTTTCTAGTAGGCCAGACGTAACCTCCTCTGATGTGACAAAGGAATCGATGCTCTTAATAATTACCGATAGGTCTTTAAAATCCTTACCTTGTTTGTTGATTGATGGGATTGGAGTAAAACCTTGCTGTTATCGGTTGTATACATCATCATGTGTGGGTAACAAGAAGTGGAACGTGGAGTAGGTTTCGGAGTTAGATATAAGCTGAGCCTTTTTTTCTGTGTTTTATATTGCCGTTATTGAAATGTAAACATCTCTTCTATTGACACTCAAACGACGTTCCATTGGGTCGACAACCCGAAAGGTTTTCATCTACTTAGCTATAGTCTGCTTATGAACTTTTTTAATTAATATTTTTCTTTTGATTATGATAGGTAAAAAAAAATTACCTATGTATTAATTTTTTATCTATTTCGGCAAAATATAAAACATTTTTTTACCTATTACCAAACAAATAAACAATTTTAATACGCAAAGCGACATACATGTGCTCCCATCAAATGCTATCAAAAAACTTTTAAGTATATATGAACGATATTTTGTTAGCCTTAAAATCATAGACAATAAGTAAATCACCCAGTTTTCTTAATTTAAAATTTTTTATAAAAAATCTTAAAGGTCCTTTATAAAATTCATGTGAACAGAAATAAATAAAGGAATTTAAAATTTAATTTTTATTATTTTCAATAGAGAAAAGATTATTAGAAGAGACCGTTATAAATTAAAAACACTGATTAACGTATATTATATTTAAAAAAATATTTACAATCTTCAAAAACTGGTTAGATTCTTTAAATAATATTAAATGTTTTATTTGGATCAACCTGAGTATTTTCTCTATTAAAGTATAATCTCTATGCAAATTTTGTCTACCAAGTGTGAAATATATATAAGTATATAAGTTATACATATGGTATGTAGAAGCAAAAAATAAGCCACAAAAACAAATATTGGCAAATACCAAAGAATTTGATGTTAGTATTTGAATATTAAGTATCATCTAAATTATATATGTAAACAGCAGTGTCTTCGCAAAACTTAAAAATTAGAATTTGTAAGAATAATTCGAAACTAGATACATTTTTTATATTGTATAGCTAAAATTAAATGCTTTATGGCAATATACAAAAGCATCTTCGTATTAACGCATCCTAACATATCTGTATTCATAAATTATTGTGTTTTATATGAAAAAATAAATGCGACTTTTTTAGTAAGGAAAATTTTACGGCTGTATTCATAAAAAATAAAGAATATTTCATGACTACTTTAAGCAAAATTCAATAAAGTATTATTTTTCACAAAAGAACTTTGGCTTAAAATTCATATTTTAAATCAATTTTAAATAAACAAATTTTAAATTGATTTGGTTTTTAAGGAATATTATTGTAAAAAAACATAAAATCTAAAGTTTAGCTCAATTTTTAAAAATACACCTATTCCCCAATTTACATGAGGGAAAAAATCGTGCAAATCGAGAATAGAAATTATTCATATGAAAAATCGTGTAAATAAAAAACATTCAAAATGCTTAAAAACTTACTTTCTTTTAACATGATTTTATTTGGCATTAATTTCTTAAATAATAGGTTAGATTGCGGACTTTACTAAAAGGATGAGGTCCCGCTTAGGCAAGACATTGGAACTATTGCGGTACCATAAACGTAGCAACTAACCCGGTAATCATTTGGCTCCAAAATAAACTTAAATAAAAAAAGCAACAAATTAACATTCAATTCAATATACACCTAAATCTGTTTTACGCGATAGATACGTTCCTCGAAAACTCGTGTAAAAAAGATAGAATAAAAAAGAGGATTGGTTCCACGTAAAAAACCCTATCTGAATAAAATAAATATGTAACTAAATAATTCATGCACGTATTTTATTAAACAAAAAACAATAAAAAAGTAATTATTTAATAAATCATTAATTAATTAAAAAAGAGAAAAAAATCAGTTTATTTAGAAAAAGTAATCAAAAAACTTATAAAAAAAATAAAATAACAAAAATCAAAAAATTTTAAAAGTGCAGTATAAACATAGGTTTTTTTTTGATAAAAAATATACATATATAAAAATTTTTAGACCGTGTTATACTAAATCAAATCGCGTAAAAAGAGAATGATGTGTTTTTTTTTAAATCACGTTAAATAAAATTCGCGTAAAAACAGAGTTAGGTGTAATTCAAAATAAAGTTTTTAGCGATGTAATTGCCTTTTTACTCGCAGTAATACAGTGGCGCATAAAAGTCTGCGTACCCACGTCAAAATTGGACTTTACACTGAACTATAGTGTTCTCAGATTCAAAAACATTTTGTCTAGTAAGGCTCTATGCAAAAAATATAAAAGAAATATACCAGCTTTTGTATGAAGTATCTCTTAACCATAAAAAATACGAAATTCATTTTTCAGAACACAGAAAAATTCACATATTCTGCAGTTTTTCGTAACTAATTTTCGCAAAGAAAATTGTTAATAAATTTTTATTCTTAACTAATATTTTATAGAGCCATCTTTGCTCATTTAAATAGTAAATAACATTTCGTTACAAGTACAACTTTTTTTCGAGTTTCACTAAAAATAATGTGCCATTTTTCAGCAAGAGCTTTCTTTTAGACCTGTTTGATTTTAATTGCGTTGCTTGCTATTCCTCGGTTCAATTTATTTAATAAATTTGCTATGGAGCTTATTTCAGAACACTGGGAAGGGACTTGAAGCTATTTGGAAATGTCGTATAACTTCTCCTCCACTCTACTCCTTTACAAAGTTACTGTATGCTTTGGGTTATTGTGTTGTTGGAAGTACCGGCTTCCAAAAAGACCCCTATTGTTCACAGATTGAATCGAATTATCTTCAAGTAGGTTGTTTCAATAGAAACCTAAATACCAACACCAGTTGCCGATAAGCAATTCCAAACCATATCGAAACAGCGTAATACATGCCCTATCGCTGGTTTTAAGTTTTTACATCGTAACTCCTAGTGTTTTTTGGAAAACTGTTTGTTTTTGGTCACACTCAACTATAATAAACTTACTTTTATCGCTCAAAATAACTTTACTCCAAAAATTCTTCATCATAAAAACTTAATACCCATGTTAAAGTATTTACGCCGCAGAGATATCCCGTTTTTGATAATAACTAAGGCGACGTAAATCGAATGGCAACGCAAAACGAACTTAAAAGACAAAAAAGATACGACTCAAATCGCAACAATGAACTTGAACTACTTGGAACTACCTTTTTAATAGGCGCTATCGAGTAGACCAAGTATCTGTTTTTCAAAACACCTCAAAAATCTCGAGTTACGGGAAAATAACTGGTTTTTTGGACCTTCATGCACTTATAAGCTAATAAATTATATGAGTATTACCCGATTATAAGTTTTTTTCGGATTTGGAAAGAAAAGTAACAAACCTGTTGAATGTTATGTCGTTAAAGTAGCCTTGAAGAATCTAGGTGTATTTCTCAAACAAACTCATTTTTTACCCACATTTTTAATTTTTCAAGTCCTTGACTACTTCCGTCTTTTATATCGTAACGCTAGATTATATTTTTGCCCATATCGTGATATCCGTAGACTTTAGTGCTACTTAACTGTTTCTCAAATATAATTTTTTTTGCAAATCTTACTTTTTAATAAAAATACACCAACATCAGTACATTTAAAATTTTAGTCTATTGGTTTGTGTCAAGGCTGTCAATATGTCACCCTGTCAATGTCGTAATTATTTGTGTTATTAACAGTGTTACCAATTGCATCAACTTTCGGATGTTAACGTAACGGACATAAATAGAAAGTAATATAGGGTACGCCATCTAACGTTTTTTTTAACTAGTGCTTATTTCGTGAATAGTAACACTTAGTTCATATCTGATTTGACAGATAGTTAGTTTTATCCTTCCGCTGAACGAATATGGTTGTGTATACGCTTCGCTAAGTGGGCCTACGATCGACTTACAGAAGATGTCGATTTTGCCAAAAAAAAATCATCTTTTCAGATGAAGCTCATTTTGATCTTGGCGGGTATGTAAACAAGTAAAATTGTCGCATTTGGGGCACAGAAAACCCGCACGCATACATTGAAAAGCCGATACACCCAAGACGAGTCACTGTTTGGTGCGGATTTTGGTCCAGAGGCATAATTGGGCCATTTTTCTTCGAAAATGAGCAAGGAGTGGCCGCTACAGTCAATGGCGATCGTTATCGTTCCATGTTGAACGAATTTTTGTTCACAAAAAGTGAAGATTAAAGAAAAAGATTAGCAACATTTGGTTTCAACAGGACGGCGCTACGTGCCACACAGCCGAAGCTACACTCGATGTTTTGCGCCCTGTTTTTGAAGATCGCATTATCAACCGCAGAGCTGATGTCGTTTGGCCACCTCGGAGCTACGATTTGACACCGTTGGATTATTATTTGTGGGGTGCCGTCAAAGATAAGTGTTATGCCAACAAGCCAGAAACAATTGACGCTTTAAAGAAAAATATTCGTGAAGCCATTGGTGAAATACAGCTGCACACAATCGATAATGTGCTTAAAAATTGGACCGATCGTGTAGGCTACTGCATGGCCAGCCGGGGCAGCCATTTGAATGGAATTATTTTCCATTATTAACCGGAAGGATTGTACTTTCAAATAAAAAAAGAAATTTGAGAAAATATTCAGTAGTTTTTTTATCGCATTTTCAAAAAAAATATTTATTTGGCGGACCCTTTTGAAACTGATGACAATCAGGAACGCTGCTTTGCATACGTCAGTCAGTTATAGTTTATCAGACATAGTGTAAAATCGTACTAAGAGTTAAGTATTGAGTAAAATGGTATATTAATCGTATATTAAATAAGTTGAATACTATACAGTTATAATTGTGTAAATAAACGACTGTATAAAGAAAATTAAATTTGCCGCATTTATTTTATTCTACGCAATATAATAGAACTCAAATCTTTTAAAAAGGTTAAAACGTAACAATATTTATTTTTAACATTTTGTCGTACAAATAAGACGTCACATACAAATGTAAATGCCAATATATAAATGTAGATTTTTTCAAAAAAATTTATTTAAAAAAAAAAGTAAACTGACTTTTATGTGACAAATAAAAAAATATACATATATACATTTATTTACAGCTTAACAAAAAATGTGGTTTCTTTATTTGTGTTAGTAAGAATATTATAGTCGTATTACCCCCGTAAGAACTTGAGTGGACTTAAAAATAACTTTAAGTCAACCAGTACTGAGTTACAGGTGACTCATAAGCTAAATATTTGCGTATAAAAATTTCATTTGATTTTACCGGTCAGTTCTCACTCGATCTGTATAAGTTTCAGCTAACCACCAGTTAACTCATTTATGAGTTAGGTCTAACAAGATAGTACTTTGAGTTAGCTATGAATTGACTAACTAATGATTGGCTTTTATAAATCAGCTTAAAGTTAGTTATAAGGCTATTTTTCGTAACTTTAAATTAAAAATACATTTTGTTTGTTTTATTAGATACATACATACATATATATGTATGCATATTTATTCTAATGTAAGACTTTTATGATAAACAAATTTATTTTACAAAATTTAATTAATATTATATGTTCTAATTAAATAAATTAAAAAAATTATTATATAATAAAAGAATATTTAAAAATTAATATTAAATATATAAAATTGTTGTTTGTATTAATAGCCGCTAATCTTTCGATGGTGATCTTCGACTGATTTGCAGGTCCTGCAATTGTTAGAATATATTGTATGTATGCTTAATAAGTAAAAGGTTTAATAAATTAATATAAAAAAATTACAAAATTACAAAATTACAAAAAATTACAGTATTTTACATACCTTTTAATTGATCAAATTTTATTTGTAATACAAAATGCGTTGTTTTTAAAGTAAATTGAGAAATATGTACATATATTTCAAAGACTTACAATTTTAATCTAGATTTTAGTTTTTTGGATTCATTACAAAACACTCAGTTAATCTTTTTTTTAAATTTAATTATATTATTTTTTATTTTGTTACTCTACTTTTATTGCTTTTTTATTACAACTCACTTTAATAAAATCAAATCGAACAGAAAATTCACAGCATAATTACATAGAAAAGAAGTCAATATTAAATTTTCGTCAAATAAGGAGAGTCACCGAATTCAATTTTAAAATAACAAAATTAATTGAAAACAAAAAATCACATTGACTTTTTCCCTTTGTTCTTTATTGTTATGCTTTGTGTATTGCTGTTGTGTACATATTATTTATGCATCAGTTTTGAGTGAATATTAAGTTAATTCAATGCTTATCGAGAAAAATTTCATATGTTACGAAAAGAAAAAATAAAAAAACCACACCATCTCTGCTTCAGTTTTAAGCTAGCTGAAAGTCAATTCCAAATAAGCTAAAAGTCAACTTGACTCCTAAAAGTCATGCAGGGACGTAAAGGTGATACAAAGAAATGTGTTAGCGGATTAATATTATACAATAATCTTAAAAAGTTTGCGTACAAAACCGTTATGTCTAGGATAATGCAAAAAAATGGTACAACAACAGCCCTTAGGAATATAAGATTATATTTTTTATTAAACCGTGTCGCATAGTCACGGAACACCCGATGAAAGTTTTCTTGCAGAAATTTTCTTCAATTCTCTTTTAAACTTGCATTCACGTCTACACTACGATATTTGTTTCAATGAAATTTAAGATTTTCAAACAACATTATTATTGTATGACATTATGAATTTCATAACAAAAGAGAATTTCAGAGTACATGAAAGAGTGTACGCCATTACATTCGTTTCTCCCCTCTCATCGACAAACTCAAACTTTCTGCAAGAAAACTTTCATCGTGTGTTCCGGGACATCGTTTTAACAAAGCCATCATATAAAATTAATTAAATAGAAATGAATTTCAAAAAAGTAAGATTGTGTTAAAAAAATAGGCAGAAAAAGTCTGCGTACAAAAAATTATGCATTTTATTTAAAACTTATTTTTGGGTATTTATAACAGCAATAACGATAAAATAGTGTTTAGTTGGATGCTCTGTTCTTTTGAGAACCTCAGCCAATCTATTTTCCATGGAAGAAACCAGTTTTGTGCTAACTTCTAGTGATATTTCCTCCCATTCAATTGGAATTCCTTTTTAATATAGTTTTTAATATTATGTTATAATATTAAAGAAGATGAAGAATTTTTTGCTACAATAGATACCATAAATAATCAATAAGATTGAGATC
This sequence comes from Wohlfahrtia magnifica, assembly GCA_023159175.1. NCBI lineage: Eukaryota > Metazoa > Arthropoda > Insecta > Diptera > Sarcophagidae > Wohlfahrtia > Wohlfahrtia magnifica. The sequence goes on along the minus strand of JAKWBJ010000162.1, from coordinate 1,245,516 downwards.
TGAAGACTCAGGTGATAAATGTGCGCAAAATTGTTGTAAGGCACAGACAAATAACAAAAAAGTTTCTTTCGCTTTTGCTTTTAGTTGTCACTGAAACAGCGACAAGTGCACATGTGCTCTCTAAAAGAGTAATTTCCATGTTCTCACTAACACAACTACATTTTTACTTTTGTACATTGCTGATCTAAAGCGTTACCTCATTCAAATAAAACATTGCAACCAAAACCCAGTCTCGTTAAATTTTGCTTCCAGTTGACCTTTAGAATGTCTAGGTAAGCTCTCTTGTCTGTAGTGGATTAAATAACCTGCAAATTTTATACCCTGTTAGCTAGCACATATCCTCTAACCACCGTGTTAGACCGTGCAGCACAAATTAGCTTTATGTAGTACTGTACCGGATACATACAAATTTATGACTTATTCTAAAAATGTAATACTTACTCTCATCTAAAAATATAAATCTTTTCTAGATTTCTTAGAGCTCTCTACCGAACATATTTCTTTGACTCTTTTTAATGAAATAAAAGGCTCGAAATGGCTTTTTACGTTCTATATGAGCTTGAAATCAGTTTCGATTTTAGATATTTCTAACATTATCATCACATCACAAGCAAACCGAAGCTTTACTTTCAGCCCAAGCAAAAGTGGTTGGAAGTGCGAACGTTGTAAAAGAAGTATGTTAAAAAATCTTATATTATCTTATACAAGATATATGATACTGTAGAAAAAAAAGCTCCATTTCGACTATATCAACAAAGTACTTTGTATGCCATATAACAGGTATGCCGCTGAAGACGTGGCGAGCATTTGGGCGCTATTTTCTTTCACACATAATTTTCATAGATCATAACAAAAAATATTAAGATAATTCTCTGAAAGCTTTATTTGGACCACCCTTTATAAAATTATATAAATTTAAATCTACAAATGAATTCATCGATTCTTAATTTATTTTAATGTTGTCAATCTGACTCGCAGTGAAAAAGTTATGCCATTTACAGATAATTAATTTTATATGTGAAATAATTTTTGTAAATAAATCGACCCATTTGCACAAAATTATCATATGTTACTAAAAACAAATTTTACAGGAGAGCTTAATTTCTATATTCATTTACTTTGGCTGGTAATATCAACACCAATTTTAAATTTTATAGCTCCCTAAGTATTGCGAATATCGATATAATGTCTGACTATGTAGTGAGCTTGTGACTTTGGAATACATTTGAATCAAAAAGTCTATTTCGTAAAAAATTTAACATAGGATAATTGCGCGCAAAGGGGTCGAAATGTACACCATATATAAAATCTGTTAAATAAATAAAATAAAAAAATAATAAAATATTCCTTTTCAATTTTAAATTAATGCTTTCAGCCACTTTTTAGTCTATTCTTATGGGATCTTGGTGCTCAGAGTTGATGAGATATACCTTTTCTATTGAAATTAATTTTGAAGGACGGTCAGAACAAGGTTTTGATACAAAGCCTCTAATTACTTTGTAAAAGTTGATTGTTTCCTAGATAGAGGAATGCATTTTCTTTATCTTTTCTGCAACTTCTGTGAAGGAAAACCCTTGCTTCCTTAAAAAAAACTATAAGTTTTCTTTCCGCACGATAACTGCTTTTCTTTTTTAACCCATTGCAAAAAAAAAAATGTAATTTCACAAATTAAAGTTAGTTTTCTTGCAGCAAATACATAAATTTAACTAAAAATGCAATGAAATCAACCGCTATAAATTAAAAATCAACGAATAATAGATTATTATTTTATGTGTACGCAGTTTTTTTCTTAGTAAATAAATGGACTTTTTTTAATTATAATGCTTAACAATTGGTTTGGGATCTAGGACATAATACAAGTCTAAAAAGTTTAAGCACTGTTGCGAATTCTTAGAGATACAGAGCCCTGAGTGATATAAAAACTTTTGTACGCAAAAGTTTTATGACTAGTGGAGCTACAATTTTAAACTAAACCTTATAATTCTGTTTTACGTTTTTTAAAACAAGGGAAGTTTCGACTACAAAATTAAGAAAAAAGTAATCAAGAAGGCTTTTAGAAGGCTTGTTAAAAAAAAATTGCACCTGTATACATATATTTTAATATTTATTAAACGCTACTGCATATAGTGTTGAAAACTTAAATAAACTCTTGACGTCACTAACTTTTTCCGATGATATCTTTTTTGGAGCTGAAGTTTAGAGTTGCTTCAAATAAATTTCTGGGTGTTAAAAAAAAACATCTTCACAACCTTTTTTAATATCTATTTTTGGAAACATATTTTTTTTACATATGATCTCTTGCCTGCTGGCGTTTGATAGTTTCAGTTCAGGATAAATTCAGGGGTATCGCAAGGGTCTGTTCTTTCCAATCCTATCTATTCTTTCGCAGATGACAGCAACAATTGTCATTTATATTCTTCTGATCGTAGGACGAGCCTTTTGGAGATTAAAGCGAGAAAAGGCGTAATATGAATGACACACTCAAGAGAACTTGGCGAAAATCTCCGAGTACAGTCGTGCGAATCTGGTCGATTTTAATGCGCACAAGACCCAATGTTGTTTTCTGACACACAGACGTGGTGATGTATGTCGTCTGTAACAATGGGTAATGTAGATATTGAGGAGTCAGATGTTCTGGGTGGTCACCAATTAGAGTTGGTGAATTCATTTGTTGATCTCGGCATTTTACTCGACAGTAAATTAAATTTTATTGACCATATTAATTTGGCTGTGAACAAAGCTAGAGATGTTCTTGCGTTTATAAAGCGGTGGGCTAAGGAGTTTTCTGATCCTTACATTACGAAACAGCTCTTTGTTTCACTTGTAAAACCTATTTTGGAATACTGATCAGTCGTATGGGATCCTTACTATAATGTTCATATCACCCGCATTCAACCTGTTCAGTAACAATTTTTATTGTTCTGTTTGCGACACCTGGGTTGGAATTATTTGGAACTGCCTTCTTAAACTTGTAGACTATCTTTAATTAAACTGCCTACTTTTAAAAGTCGTCATACCATGTTAAATGCATCGCTTTTGATTAACCTTATCGATGGGAATATTTGTTGTGAGTTTCTTTTAGAATCTGTTAAATTTAATGTCCCTTGTCGATATTCACGTCATTATAAACCATTAATGTTCAAATATGTAGATCAAGTTATGATCCATTTATGAGATTATGTCGCAAATATAATTTTTTGTCCGAATTGGTTGATTTTTCATTAAATATTAATATTATAAAGCACAAGATTATTATTTTTCTAACACTTGATAAATTTTTTCTTTTTTTTTCTTTTTTGCTGTGTCAAAAATTTAATGTACAATTTTTATCATATAAGCTTGTATAAGCTTTTCATATTATACATATATAGTCTATATGGATGAAATCTAGTGGATAAATTGAATAAATAAAAATAAAATAAGAATTCATTGTGATGTCCGTTGGAACGACCACATTTTTCAAGTGTCGAAAAAAGCATTCAAGTGCCTCGGTTTTTTAAGACGGCGTAAGAAATACTTTACTTCATCTGACGTTCTCAATAGGTTTTATCCGACCCCAAACGGAATACAACTCTCATGCATGGGTCGGTGCTTCAAACTGCATTTTGGGGTGAAGGTGCTAATTAATGACGGTAGGGTAGCCAACTCTATCGATTCCTTAGAGCATCATCGCAATGTGTCGTGTTTCATTCTATCGGAATGTATTCTTACAAAATATGATTCCGCATAATCATGTACATAATTGTATTTTCACGTAGTACTCATCTTTCTCGTAGAACACATCCCTTTGTAGTTGATTGTCCAATGAATCGCACAACGCATTCTAGGCAGAATACGTTCGTTGGCCACACCGTTCGTTTGTGGAACGATCTTGCAGAGAATGTTTTTCCTGTCATTTACGATATGGATAAGTTCAAATCAAACGTCCATAAACACTACTCTCTCTATCCTCTTCCCACAACCTATTTTCCTAGTACCGCATGAGTAGGGGTCATCTCCCGAGTGCTGGCCTTGTTAAAAAAACAATTCTTCCTTGTTAATACCAAACATAAGTTTAATTACATATTCGATTTTTCTTTATTTTTTAATTTTAATATTTCTAAAAAAATAGTTTTACAATTTTATAAAAATCCAAATATAACATCAAACATTTTTTTGGGTAAAATATTTGATTTTTTGTGTTCCCGTAATTTTGTTTAGTATAATATTACTGAACTTTCCCCAAAAATAATAAAGAAATGTAATTTTTTAAATATTGTACGAAAATCATGTTAGAGAAACGGTATTGATTGTTACATTGCTAAACAGATAAACAAAAGCCACAAAAACAACGACGTATGTACTTGTTTACAAGTAATCAAATCGACAACAACAAATCAAGTAGAAATGTATTTAGTAAATAAAAATATACGACATCAAAACAGGCAGAAAAGAAAACAAATTACAAACAACAACAAAACGATGAGAACTGAAAGATTGATTGATGTTTACATTCGTATGGCTTCCTAAGAACTAAATGGAAAGAAATGTAAACAAAAGGAATATACCAGAACCCATCTTAATGTGCATTAAGTTTGATGTAAATGCACAAAACAAAGCTTCATTTCAACTGCTTTTAGTTTTTCCAATATGGCAATACTGTGTATAATCAACCAAATCATCTACTACTGTGAAAAATTGTTTAATTGAAAAAATTAAAATGGATTGTGGAGCAGTTTCTGCATAAGTAATTTCAGCTTTTTCTTAAAATAAATAGGTATTTTTCATAGGATTAGATCACTGATTTTATTGCACAAAATTATTTATACGAAAGTACCACCTTACTTGTTTGACCGCCTGAATGTTGCAAGGTCTAATAGGGGGCTAAATATTATACAACTTAGATTTCGGTCTTTAATTTCAGAGTGGCAATTATTAAAAAATTCTGTACGACTGTGGAACTCATTACCTAGTGACCTGCAAGTAATCAGCAATACTTGGCAATTTAGATAAAGGTTGTTTTTAAAATTTAAATTTACTTGATTTATTGTATATGTATCTTTAAATCAATAACTTAAACTTATATATATATATATATATATATATATATATTATATATATATATATATATATATATATATATATATTATATATATATATTATATATATATATATATATATATATATATATATATATATATATATATATATATATATATATATATATATATATTATATATACATATATATATTATATATATATTATATATATTATATATATTATATATATATATATATATATATATATATATATTATATATAAACGAATTTCGTTCATTATTTAACAACGCACATAAAATTGCCAAATAATGGAAGAAACAATTGAAAAAAAAAATGCCAAACAATCCGTCAAATACATCAACACAACTTACTGTACTACAGACTGCCAATGTCCCAGAATTTTCTCCAGACCAAGAAACTTGGAAAGTATGGAAAGAAAAACTGGACATGCATTAAAAAAAAAGCAGAAGAGTCCATGTTCTCATTGTGGTTGGCGTAACCACAGTTCTCAATATTGCAAATTTATGGCGAGTAAATGTCACTCGTGTGGTAAAATTGGGCATCTAGCTTCGATTTGCAGAAATAAAAAAGGTGTAAATTATGTATCGACTAATGAATGTAATGACGAAGCTAATAATTTTTTTAATTATTCTATTTTCAGTGTGTCTGATAAATTTTCTAGTGATGTGTACTCTCTCTCCGTTAAAATTGATGGTGTTAAAGTTACTGCCATATGTGACTCAGATGCTCCTTGTACTTTAGTTCCACAATGGTTCTTGGAAGCAAATAATATTAAAAAAGTTCTAAGACGTTGTGAAGTTCCATATATTGATTATAACGGTGCTCGTTTGAATATAATAGGCGAATATAATGCATATTTTAATTATAAAAGTGTAAACAAATCTATTGTTGTAGTAGTTCCTGATTCCAAGAATCCTCCGCTTCTTGGCCGTTCATTTTTGAGGGCATTTGGTTTCGAGTTAGTGCAAATAAACAACATAGTTTACGGAGATGAGAAATTAAAAATACTTGACCAGTTGAAATATGAGTTTGCTGAAGTTTTTGATAACCAGCTTGGTGAATATAAAATAAACAAGATATCTTTACAAATAAACGATGGTGCAAAACCAGTATTTTTTAAGCCTAGACCTTTGCCACTAGCATGGAAAGAGAAAGAAGAGAAGCAGCTCCGTGACTTAATAAAAGATAACGTACTTGAACCTGTTGACAACTCCGATTGGGGAACTCCATTAGTTCCAATTTTAAAGGATTTGTGGAGATTACAAGGCAACCATAAATAAATTTTTAGTGGATTTTAAATATCCTTTGCCGCGAATAGAGGAAATATTTGCTTCGTTAGAGGGTGGACAAATTTTTACAAAATTAGATTTATCAAATGCATACAATCAACTCGTTTTGGATGAAGAATCTCAACTTCTGTGTGCATGGAGTACACACATTGGAATTCTAAAAGTTAAGCGTTTACCATTTGGCGTCAAATACAGCTGCAGCAATCTTTCAGAAGACCATTGAGAATTTGTTACGACATATACCGTATGTTGTTATGTATCAAGACGATATAACGGTAACTGGTAAAAATATGGCTGAACATGTGAAAACATTAAGGTTAGTACTGCAAAAGTTAAAGTTAGCTGGACTGAAACTAAATATAAAGAAAAACATTTTCTTTCAAAATAAAATTTCATATTTCGGTTTTGATATTGATAAAAATGGTTTGAGCAAAAATAATGACCGTATTTCGAGTGTATTAGCCGCACCAATACCTCAAAACAATTATTACTCGAAATTTATTGAAAATTTTGCAGAAAAGATGCCGCCTTTATATGAACTCCTACGCAAAAATATCAAATATCAATGGTCAGAAAAATGCCAAAAAGCATATAATTTTATAAAAAGTGCTATCACATCCGATCAAATTTTAGTCCATTTTAATCCTGAAATGCCAATAATTTTAAGCACTGACGCTTCAAACAATGCTGTTGCTGGAGTTTTATCTCACAAATTTCTAAGTGGCTTAAAGCCAATTGCTTTTGTTTCAAGAGCATTGACAGCGAGTGAGAAAAATTACAGCACTTCAGAAAATGAAGCATTAGCAATTGTGTTTTGTGTTACAAAACTTAAACAGTATTTACTTGGAAATCATTTTATTTTGAGAACGGACCATCGACCATTTCTTAAAATTTTTGGTAATAATAAAGGTTTGCCCTTAATGGCCTCAGCTAGAATGCAGAGGTGGGCATTTATACTTTCGGGTTTTAATTACACCGTTGAGTATATAAAAGAAAGTTTAAATGAAGCAGATAGCATTTCACGGATATAAAAGGAAGTTTAAATGAAGCAGATAGCATTTCACGGATGCCACAATTAAATTTTGTATCCGAAGTAAATGAGAGTTCATATGTAAATTTGGTTGAATCTGAAGATAGTTTAAATTTAAGTTTTAAAGACATCGCTCGTGAAACAAAAAGAGATCCTATTTTGTCGAAAGTGAGTGTACATTCTGAATGGAACCTTAAATAACATAAAGGGAGATGATTTTGCACCCTATCGTGAGAGACACACACAGCTTACTGTTGATTACAATTGTATTCTGTGGGGATATAGAATAGTTGTTCCGGAAAAATTAAGAACCAAAATACTCAGTGAACTACATAGCTCGCACTTCTGGATTGTGAAAACGAAAGCTTTGGCAAGATCTTAGCTTTGGTGGCCATGCCTCGATAAGCATATTGAAAATATTGTTCGTAACTGCAAACCATGTCAAGAATTATTGCCTAACCTTGAAAGGAGTTATTTAATTTCCTGGGTGCCTAGTAGCTCAGTATGGAGTCGAATTCATGTTGACTTTGCCGGTCCAATTAACAATTTCTACTTTCTAATAGTCATTGACTCAATTTCAAAATTCATGGAAGTTTTCAAAACAAGAGATATAACAACAGAATTCACTATTTCAAAACATAGAGAATTATTTTCTAGTTGGTTGGTAGATACCCTTGTTAGTGACAATGGCCGGCAATTTACCTCACATAATTTTCAACGATTTTTATATAATAATGGAATTTAGCACTTTTTAACTGCACCTGGTCACCCTGCAACCAATGGTCAAGCAGAAAACTTTGCGAAGACGTTCAAAAAATGTATTATTGCCAATTTAAAAAATAAGCAAAACGATGTTAATTTTGATCAAATAATAATCTAGATTTTTAATAGACTATCGCAATACCGTTCATTGCACAACAGGAGAATCACCAGCAAAAATATTCTTTGGCAGAACATTAAAAACTCGTTTTAGCGCCCTTAAACCACCAACTATAAAGGAAAATATTTTAGAATCACAAAATAAAAATATAATTCACCATAATGGCAGCCGAGACACCGTATTCTCAGAAGGTCAAAACGTACTGGTATGTGATTACAGAAATCCTAACAAACCCAATTGAACGCAAGCAACAATAAAGGAACAGCTTGGCCCGCGTTCATACTGCTGTATATTAAATCGAAACAATTATGAAATAAAACGTCACTTAGATCAAATAAGAAATCAGCAAACATCACAAGAGCAGCAGCAACAACAGCCTCAACAAAATGATACTGAAGTCAATGAGAGTTAACCAAAGTCTTATCTGACAGGAGAAAGGAAACAGAAATTAATGAGACACAAACTAGAAGAGAACACAGGCCACGCATTGGAGGTAAAGTAGTTGAAAGAAATTTTAAGTAATGAAATATAAAAAAAATAGATTACTTGAAATTGTGGAATACTTTTCAAATATTGTAAAACAATTTTTGTTTAATTTGTAATTACTTTTGTTACAAAGCTTAAGGAAAGGCGTGTAAAGTATAACATTTTATATGGAGAGCTTAAAATTAAAGTGGCAATCAATACTAACAATAATTCTAACAAATTTCATAAAAATTATGCCAAAACGGTGTGCGGAGGCCATAAAAACAAAGTTTATTACACAAAGTACTGAAAGTTGCTTTAGTTTCAAACAGCTACTCAAGGAGCTAATTTCGTTTTGTTTTTGTATTACTTGGTAGAGAATGGAATTAAAGGTTTGTTATTATAGTTATAATTTACGAGCCTAAGATAACAAGAATTAAATATTTTACTTTGAATGAATCTATTAGTAATATACGAGCCCTTAACTGCTTCGACAAGAAAAGTTGCTTAGGTTTCGAACAGAACTGTATGTAAATGCATACATCACGTATTTAATAGTGTGTGTCACTGTGGTATGTTAGGTAGTTAGTTCAATCCCAGGCTACACCGTCTGACAATTTTCAACAGCGATATGACCTCACAAAATTACTAGCGCCTATTTATGTGTATTTACGCTGTGAAAAACTTTACTAACTAATATATCTGCCGTTAGGTGCTATCGGTTGTGGGTCGCTTTCAATGAGTCTTGTTGATTCTCCATATTAAAAATCAATATTTATATACATAAAATGAGAAAATGTTATTGTTGCCTAAGTTAGCATATCTTTTTCGATCAACATTGGTTTTCACGTTCAAGATGTTTAAGGTTGTCATATGTACAAAAATAATAACTAAATTTTTACAAATAGTTCAACGATGAGCATATTTGAAATAAAAGAATATACAAAGTATAAAAATTATACTTTTTTAAATGAACCGAAAAATTTTCATTATATTTTTAAGACGGAATGGCAATAAAGAATAATGTCATAGAATTTAAGATGTAGCACGGAAAATTGTAAACAACTCTCGAAAAAGCCCAACAGAAAATACTATGCTACAAAAAAATGTCGTTTTGGAACAAAAAAGTAAACGTATCTTGGTTTAGACATTATAATTCGGTAGAATTTAATTGTATCTATGACTTAAAAATTTATACTTTTAAAGAAGAAGAAAGATATATATATATATATATATATATATATATATATATATATATATATATATATATATATATATATATATATATATATATATACATAAACGTTTTTAACGCTGGAAGCCTACCCTGAGTACCCTGAGCGCCCGTGTTTTACATTTATTACAGTACAGTTGCCGGTGGAAACAATGAGTAAGCAAAGCATATACCTATTAATTGATGATGATATTGTGGTTGCTTTGTGTCATGAATTTAAAGCAATGTTTCACATATGTATTATGTAGCGGAATTCACGGGAATCTCGGAATGAAATTTTTTTCCCGTTTTCCCGGGAATGGAAAAAGTACGGGAAAAACAACCCTACTGATTACTGACAACGAATAAAAAAATAATTTGAAACTCTCTCCTACTCTATATCAACGATGTTCGTTCATATTGTTAAGTTTGCGAAGTTTTTCGGCTATTTATTTATTCTCTTCGTGAACATTATAACCAGGGTTAATAAGAAAAAAAATTCCTACCAAAAATTTTTCGGAAATATACCAAAGTCAAGTGTATCGCTAACCTTTATTATATAGTTCTTCAATTTAAATATCATACAGCATTTATTGATATTGCTTTTATAATTCCTGGAAAACAGTTTTTGTTTTATTTTTCTACAAAAAACTTAAGAAATTATAATAAATTAACAATGCTAAAAAATCGTGTAAAAAAATGTATACGCCAAACGGCAACCATAATTACAACAAAAAACATGTGAAACACAAAATTTATTCAGTAGCTTGCTAGTTGTTAACAAAGAAATGGTGTGGCGCATGTTTTTGTGTTTTTTTTATTTTCAGGAGATTTTGAAGAGAATTACATTTTGCTTGCCTACACCGAGAAGTGTTAATACTAAGCTACATAAATTTATGAATGCATAAATTTATGCATGTTTATACTTTGTATGAATACCTATTTTTTTACAGCATTTTAACTTCAGTGTATTTATTATTTTAAGTGTTTCGCTCTTTGTGCGTACCCCTGCTCTATATGAACAACTATTTAGTTACAAACCTTAAAAAAGACGCATTTCATGAATTTGAAATTTATTAAATCTTGCACAACTGATTTACCTATTCAAGAAATAACATTTTTTTTTTTTTTTTTTTTTTTGTTTGAAGTAATACTCGTGCGTTGAATATTCGAAAAATGCCCGGCACCAAATACAAATTTGAATTAAAAATAAGAGTTTTAAGATAATCAAAATTTTACAAAAAGGATTTTCATTAAAATACAGCCAATTCTGTTTTTACGCGGTCTTTTTTTAAATAAAGGTTTTGAAATAACATGCTCTAGAAAAATCTGATTCTGTTTTTATACAATTTATTTTTCTAGACCGTGCTATAGGTCTAGAAAATAATCCATTTCCTTTTTTACACGATTTTATTTGATTTAGTACGATGGGGAATAGCTGTTTGATTGAAATTTTAAAGAACATTTTTTTATTAACTGTAATTTAAAACTATTTTATTTTATAAGCTTGGTGAATTCTAAAATTTGTTAATGAATTTTTGATGATTTAAATTTACTTTAGGAATTGGCTTATGTACGTTTTGTTCATTAATTACATATGTTGTTTTCTTTGTACGAGTTTTCAGTTCATGAAGTTCATAATCGAATATTATATTTATGTTACTTTGAGATTCGAATAAACTTCTGTTTTTATGAAATGAACTGTGCATTAATGAACATACAAATTTAATTTGGCTTCTATAAAAACTGTCATAATAGATCTTTTTCTGATAAATTAGTTTGTTTTAAGTATTTTATAAGGGGTTTAAGCAAAGACTATAAATATACAAAGATGTTGCACTGCCATATATGTATGTATGGTGGGCATATTTGTCGAACCGACAAATTTTCGAGTTAGTGCTTAGTGCTTTTTTTTTTTTTTTTTTTTTTTTTTTTTTTTTTTTTTTTTTTTTTTGGTGGCACCAAGTCATTTTAAATGGTAATAAAAACAACAACGCAATAAAAAAAGCTTAGACTATACAAACGAAGTAAAAATGTGTATTTACTTGTTAGATAAGATGTATTAAGATTAAGTGCTTAAGTTTTTTAGTACGCGGAAGCCAGTAAAAGATCAGCAGAAACACAAAACTTCTTCCAAATATTGGTTTCTCATCCAAAGGCTTGCAGCATCGATTTATAAAATATATATGCACATATATACTAGTGCAGAATTCAGCTTGCCCAGCATGTTGTTAAGAGACAAGTGTCTTCAGAGTTCTCGAAGTTTTCCTGCCTCGTTTTAAGTTTAAGATTATTTTATCCCTTAGCATCTTTGTAACACACATTCGATGGCAACGCTGAGTTGGAAGTTAGCGCAGCTTAATATGGACTGTACATTAATTGTATATAGCGTATGAAAAATGTCGATGATTTTCCTAGGACTTCTCGGTGTAATGCTTTTTCGAAATGTATAAAAGCAGTAGTAATTACTAAACGCTACCAGCGGTCCGCTCTGCTTATTCCTTACGTAGTAATATGCAGGTCTACGCATTTTTTAAACTCAAAAATAGTTAATTTTGAGAACGGAAATACTATAAGTTTTTGAGTCTGGTCTAAGTGATTTTATTGCCAATACAAGTCATCAATCAAAAAATATCCGGCAATGGATAGAACCTCCCATTTTTGTATCAAATACACACCTAAGTTTAATAGGTGCAAATTAAACACACTTATATACATAAATCGATTTAGTTATTATGTTTGAATTATTATTAAAAAGAACCAAAATGTAAAAGAAGCTGGGATTTATCAAACTTTTATTAAAATGGAATAAATCGCCTACACATTAAAAACTTAAATATCAATAAAACTAAAAACATACAATTTTAAATTTAGAACTTTTTTTTAACTAACGCGTTTTTTCTCGACTTTCGTGCTTTTTTAAATTTAAAAGTTGACAACGCTGAGTAAGACTACCTCCACTTGAGAACAAGGCTGCCAGATATGAGGTTCTTCTACATGGACATGATAACATTATCATTGGGCCATGATTGATTTAAAAGGAACAAAAAAGTTGAACTACACAAACTTTGATAATCCTTTTTATTAAATATTAGTTTCGTTTCTCCGTATATGGTTTTTCTAGTACAAATAATAAAAATACGTCTTCTCCAAAAAGCAAAAAAATACATTCAGCGGCGATATAACAAAGAGAAAAGAAGGTTGAGCGGAAGGTTAATAGCAACAATAGGATTATAGAATGTATATCAACACATACATAACATTGATATGTTCTAAGATCGACTGATTATTAGGCCGATCATTACGTACGAATCCCTCGGTTGGTGGCCTAAGGTTGAACAGGTGATCGCTAGGCGCTAGGCGATCTCCAAAGACATACTTGTCTGGCTACGATTGGCCATGATAAGCTGTCCGACTGAGTCCATTGAAGCCATAATAGAGTTTAAACCCCAAAGATCTCCGCACATATGGCCAAGTGTTTTTTAATCTGAAATTCACACAATTTTAGTGTGCGCTGGCATAAACCTACAGAGTGGCAACACACGTGCGCCAGACTATTTGAATAGTCAGCCAGCACTGAGACCACCGGCTTCATGTTCGCTGAAATCGTGGTTAGTCGATGAGCGCTTTGGATATCTTGAACAACTTGCTACGGCTAACAGGATCGTGCTTTGCTGACGGACTTGCGAGAGCAGGGTTGTGTGCTGCTATGGTATGCTAGGTAAGACACCCGCCTACCTGATCAGACCATCTGACAAATTTCAACAGTGGTTTCATCTTATAACATTGATAGCTGCTGGTTCTGAGAACGTCTCTAATTTAAGACAGCTGCCATTAATATTTCAATGAGTCTAAAAACTAGAACCGGTTGCAGCTCATTGATTGAGAGAAGTCACCTTTGTTATGCTTGGTATGAGCGCGAATTTAACTGGTCTACAAAAACTAAAAATTTTCTTGCCTTTGAAATGAAAGCCAGATATGTTGAAAGTAAAATAACACTTAAAGAGTCAGGTATCTAATTTTGAAAAAAAATGTGTAATGCATTATTAGGCAACAAACAAAAATACTGAAAGGAAATGTCTGGTAGGAAAAAATACATACACATACATATGTATATGTAAAGAAACATTGCCGTTTCGAAGAACTAGGTGTCTGGCAGATCCAATGTTAGGATATATGATTTTGTGCTTGTATTTTCTCGTAAATCCACGCGTAGTGGTCATGCAGAAGTAACAATCATGTTCGTGATTTTTTGGTTCACTCCATATCATTGGTTTCATAAATGGCATTATCTTACTATTGCCGTCTAGTCAACTTCTTAAAACTCTTGCACAAGTATTACAACATATTTTTGGCAGCCAATATTTGTTTCTTTCATGGATAGAAAGTCTAAAGTAATGTTTTTAAGCATTCTTAATGTTGGAATCATTGGTTTCATAAATGGCATGATCTTACTATTGCCGTCAAGCCAACTTTTTAAAACTCTTACACAAGTGTTACAACATATTTTTGGCAGCCAATATTTGCTTCTTTCATCGATAGAAAATCTAAAGTAATGTTTTTAAGCATTCTTAATGTTGGAAGTTATTGTATGGCGTTGTGATCTTAAAGATAATTCCCAACAGATCTCGCAAAACAAATCTGGAGAATGTATGCAATTTCAAACACTTGACATACTTTAATCTAAAATAAAAATCCATTATAAATAAGTTAACTCTATGTATAAATTTTGTAAATCACTTATCAAAATAAAAAAAAAAAAAAAAAAAAATTATAAAACGGATATAGTCCTTAAGGTACTTTTCAATATTAACTTTTGGTTTTGATAAAATCAAATATGGGATCGGATTTGGCTTTTCAGTTTCGCAAACAAGTGTTGAATGATGAAAAAAATTGTACTATTTACTACTTGTACTGAACTTTTTACCACAATAATAAAAAAATCTCATTATTAAAATATTTTTTACATAGCCATAAAAATGAACCCTTTACTTTTGTCAAAGTTAGGCACCTGCCTTTATGGGTTATTTTACTTTCGGCATATCTGGCTTTCATGTAAATGCTTAATTGCTATTCTAGGAATTTTTTTTATAACTTTTTGAAAATAAAAGAAAAAAATTTCCCCTAATTTTGCAAGAAAAAATCTTCCGCTAATTTAGCAAGAAAACATTTTTCGCTCATTTTGGTCAAAGTTAGGTACCTGCATTTAAAAACCAGCAATAGCTAACCGATGATCATGATTTAAACCTTTTTTATTCTCAACATTTTAAGCTTTAATTTAAGTGCTTAACATCTAAAATTTTTATACTGAAATTTTTTATGAATTAAAAAAATAATAATAATTGCTCTAATTTTGCGCAAAAAAAATGTTATTTCGCAGCTAAGTTTTGAATAACTCCGAAACTGCTAGAAATACGAAAAAATTATGTTCAGGTGATTTATAGGAAATTGTGTTCCTAAGCGTTTGGTTGTACTTGCATCAAAATCGGTCAAGTCGTTTTCAAGTTATGATGACTACCATATTTTGGGAGAAAAATTTGCCACACCCATAAAAAGAATTTAGGGCCGATGGAAAAAAATTAAAAGTGTATTTTAATTCAGCGCATCAAAATCATTATACTCCATATACATAGTTTTAATTAAAGGTGTTTTTTGCTGTAGACCAGTGTTATATATGAGATCTGTTTGAGCAAAAAATTCTCCATCATGTTATAATATCAAAAATTATATTGAAATAGTTTCGGCAACTGAGTGGGAGGAAATATCACTGGAAGTCACCACAAAACCGGTTTATTCCATACAAGATTGGTTGTGGTTCTCAAAACTGACCATTCAACTAAACACTAATTTATTGTTAATGTCATTGTCATAATATAATAATGCTGTCATAATATAATCATATCCAAAATTAAGATTTTAAGAAAGTGCATTCACTTTTAAACGCAGACTTTTTCTGCGTGTTTTTTAACACAATCTTTTTTGTAATTAATTTGTATATAATTAATTTTATTTTCTGAATTTTAATATTTATTAAAACTATGCCACAGGTATTAATAAAAAAAATTAATTTTATATTCTTAAGACCTGTTGTTGTATAATTTTTTGTATTTTCATGGACATAATGGTTTTTTACGCAGACTTTTTCTGATGATGCGTTGGAAAGGTGTAGTTTCACTGATGGTTTGATTAAACTGGGTCGTGCACGCCCATATAAATCTTTTATTTATATGTTTATATCTTTAAAACGGTAATAGTAAGAGTTTCTTAACTTGGCCCAAATATCTTTGTGGGCAGAATTGGATAATTCGGAGCGGTAATAGTGTAAGGTTCTGAATTTCGTCTAAACAACTTAGTAGTCAATGCACGTTATCAGTCGACATACAGACGAAACTGTAATACAAAGTAAATAATTTGTGTATATCTAGAGAACGGTTAGAATGGCAGTTTCTGCACTTGGTCTATGTATATGACTTGACAAATCATTAATTCAAATGCAATCCTTTACATTTTTCTTATGAGGGACATATTTTATAGTTAGGCTCCCAGCAACGCGAGAAAGGTTACTCCAGTACTATATTAAAATGAATGATTGTTTGTTTCAAGACTGTATACAGTTAAAAAGCAAAACCTACTGTGTCCTTCTGGATGGAACATGTGATTGGATTTTAACCGGAAGGGGACAAAATGGAGAAAAGGGGTAAAATATGTGACTTTGATTGCATTTAAGATGGGGGTAGGGTAGCACACCTGGTTTTAGCTAGAATATATATACACATAAGGAAAGTAAGTTAAGCATCTCCATCCTGTTCTTATAACATAAGTTGATTTCTTGAAATCAAAAAGAATATATTGAATTTTTAGTGCATAGGATTCTTAACAATAAATTTTTGTTTTTACATCGTTTTGCTTTTTAGAAATGGCTTTTTGAAACTTTAATATGAATTTTATAGACTTCAGAAAATAAATCAGAAGGAGCACACAAACTTCTAAAGTCTGATTCTTTTTCGAAGAAACTAAAAATCATCATAAAAAAACTAAAATTTTTTGTCAATTTCATATCGCTCATTTATTGCAATAGCGTCATAACTCAAAAAACGTGATTTTTTAGTTAAGTATTCTAAAATATGCGAAACATTGTGATCTATATTGTGTGAAAAATTCTTTGCGATTCGTGTTAAATATTGAGCACAGAAGAAAAGTATTTATTCCTATTTGAATATTAAGTAATGGGAAATTGAAACTTAAAACAGCTCTCCTGAGTTATGACACTGTTGCAATAAATGTGCGATATGTTCTGAGTGCAACATCTTTGTATATTTATAGTCTCTAGTTCAAGGATATTACACCAATCCCCTTATTTTCTAAGTAATGCATGTTTTTTTACATGGTTTTTTTCTGGAACGTGTATTCCATTGCTAAATCAAAAATTTTTCGAAGTTATTGCTTTACACATAGGCGATTGCAGGCTATTGACTACAATCTGACAAAAATATAATACACACGTAATAAAATCTACACGACTACGTTTGCAGCTGTGGGCAACTGAGGCTTGTTTCCATTTTGTTGGCTACAAAATTTTGTTTAAAAAACATCATAAATAAGTATATTAATAATCAAGAAGTATTAACTAATTAATGTATTTGTCCTTGCTTTATAATAATGTATTACAAAGAATTAATTGCTTTTTTATAATTAATATACAATCATGCATCATTTGTAGGCCTTATGCCGAATAGGTGTTGGCAAAGAAACAACTGGGCGACACCAGAAACAGGTTTGTCTGGCTATGACGGAAGCTATGCGCAACTGTCCGACTGCGGCCATTAGATGATATAACCCCTGCACATCTTTGTGAAGAAATTTGCTATGAGGAGTACTTTGAGGATTCGAATTACACAGGTCATTCAATAAATCCATAGGATAAGTAAGAAAAAACAAAATTTTGACAAAACTCGATTTTATTATTCAACATAGTTGCCTTAGAGGGCGATACAACGAGTATAGCGATTTTTCAACTTTTCGATACCACTTTTATCGTACGATTTCTCTTTTTCGTCAAAGTAGACCTCAGGACTTCATCATTGGACTTAAATTTCTTTCCAGCAAGTATTCTCTTGAGATCTAAAAGGAAAAAGTTGCAGGGTGGGTAAGCAATTCGAAGCCCAGTTCATTCAATTTTGCCATCACTTTTTTCATTTTTTTTTTTTTCAGTAACAAAAGTTGCTTTACACAAAATGCTATAACTCACGAAACTCATCGTTTGAAGATTAGTACTAAATAAAAATCATTTGGAAAAAATTCCAGTAACGTCATCTACGGTGTCATCCCATGGACGTATTGAATGACCTGTTGTAGATAGCTAGGATTGTTGGTTTTCTACAACTTGAGATATCATCTCAACAGCCTGACAGACTGCCGGTCATTCTAGGGAAGTTCACAGGGCAGATTTTGTGCGAATGTGTTGCGCTACCTAGGACCAGATTGCACGTTTTTTAGCGATCTACTCGACTTTATTCGGAGGAAATAGAAATTGCTGTTTGAGCATGGCTTTCAGCCTATCCCTTTCTATATGGGGTACAGCAAGGTGGAATTTTTTCAGTGAGCGCACTGTAAAGTGTGAGGAAGTGATCACATTGTTCATGTTTCGTGAATATAAGGTGTGCTTCAAAATGATAAGATCACCTTAATATTTGATCACCTTATTTAAAAAAAAAATACTACGTTCAAATAAGTGAATAATAAGCCGGTTTTGCTTTTAGAGGTGTACCATTATATTATGTTTAGTTAAATTTACGTATATAAGTACAAAATTCAATGCGTCAAAATGATAAGGTCAGTGATTAATTAACAATTAATCTAATCAGTAGGTATCACAGTTGTTATTTTATTTTTTTTATATAATTTATAATTTAAATATCTGCGCGGTATGGGTCGCGGGTAACCTTTGTCACCCTATGAACAAGGACAAATTGCGGCACTTCATGAGCAGGGATTGAGTATGCGTCGAATGGCGAAAAAACTGGGACGATCTTTCTTTCAGCTCTTAGTATTTGTTGTTGCTTGCTTAATGTCTGTTACTTGTTTTCTTTGCCGTTAGTTTTTGTTGTTGCTGTGTTATTTTTATTTACTTTATCTCTGCTAATGTTTGTTGTTGTAGATTTGGTTATTTGTAAACAGCACGTATAGTTGTTCTTGCAGCTTTTGTTTATTTATTTTAGCGATGTAATAAACGCTGGGTTGCCCAACCTTATTTTCGTAATATTGCCGCCTACTTAAGCCTGTTCGTCCCGAATAGGCTCATTACTTCCTCTCCGTAACTTGCCAATCGTTATATGTGCACTACTTTCATTTTAGTTCTTTGGCTGTGTTTCTGTATTCGGTAAACTATATCGTTCAGTCTATTGATTACCTTGTAGTTTCCATCCCAGTTAGTTTGCAGCTTGGGAGATAATCCTTTCTTACGCTGTGGGTTGTAGAGTAGAACAAGTTGTCCCTCATAGAAGCCCTTTGCATTTGCTGCTCGATCATACCTGGCTTTCAATCTATCACGGGCCATTTCTAGTCGTGCATACATCGTTTCATGAAGTTCTTTGGGACTTTCTTTTTGCTTGGCATTACCGACTAGTGCTCTCGATTTGTATTACTGCAGATGATTCTGACTTGTTCGAACTGCATTTTTAGCCGCAATACATTTAGTGCACTTCGATATCCATCCTGCTGCAGCTTGCTTGTATCCAACCCAATAGTAACGCTGTTTTAATTTTTCAATTGTCTTCGCCGCGCCAAGACGCCCTCCGCTATGTTCCTTATGAGACTGATTCAAAATTTCATTTATTTTTGAGGAAGGATCCAATATTAGATTGGAAGTTGTATTGCCGTCTGCACTTTCCCAGCTTTGGTATAAGCACCCGTCTATCAGGTATAACTATTCCATTGAGCCCAATAAGTCTTTATTAGAGGCCTATCTGCTGATATCTCTTTACTAGTAGGCTGTTTGTTTTTCTCTTTAGCCGCTATTATCCTCGCCAGTACAGGGTCTTTCCTCTGAGCCGTTGACCAGTCCTCGTTAACCTCCAGACGTAATTATCTGATATTGATAATGGTCTCTCTGGCCTTACCACCTGTTTTATCAGCGGATATCTTACTTTCGTTTTTACTCTTTCCACTTCTGTACCCCGCTTTTATGTTACGTGGAAATCTTTATCTGTCACAATTTCTATGATACCCACTTGATCAACCTCATTTACGTTACAGCCTTCATTTATTCGTATCCTGTTGTGTGGCTCTCCTCTATCCGGCTCTCTCTTATTCTGTGGGCTTTCTATAGCTAGTGTTTTTCCATTTGTCATATTTCCATGGTGACGCAAATCTTGCACTTTTGAGCGGTGCCTTACAATGCCTTTAAAAATGACAGCTCTTGCCACAGTTTTGGCACTTCCGTTTTGCCTTTTGCTCTTTTTCGGCCAAAAAACGCTCTACCACCTCTTTGATAGCTCCTTGACCTCCATTGCAAAGGCTTGCAATGACTCATTAGCTTTCTGTGTTCGGTACCTTAACTCCATGCGGTACAAATCGCGTTTGTGCTCGTCGCCAAATTTACGTTGTCATTGTAGTTGTTTCTGCAGCTGGCTGGCATGGTTTCTAAAATTTCTGCTGCAGCACCTATTAACGACAATAATAATTCTAAAGCCTTCTCTTGATCGTCCCATCTATTTCTGTTGCCAACTGTCTCGAATTTGAATTTTAATACGGATAAAGGTGAGCTGTCATTAAAGCAAGGTTTTGATTATCTCTTCTATTACATAAAACTTTTCGTCAACAGTGTTTTCTAGATTTGTCACTCTTGCGTCGCCGTGATCAACGCTTTTTCTTACCGTCTCACATATTTCTTGCAGCTTCTCTGTTGTTGCACTCGACGCTCCTTCAAATTACTTTTCATTTTTTGCCAGAAAATTCTGTTTTTCGGCTCTAGAAGTTTCCTGTTTCTCGTACCTCAGCCAAAAGCTTTTTGGTCTGTATTTGCATTTTCTCCATCATAGCGGCAACCAGTGCATTGGTATCCGTATTACTTTTAGCTGAAAGGGCACTCACCTCAGGCTCTTCCTCATCATCAAATACGTGAGTATCAACATTAATGCTCCGCCGTTGAAAATCGTCATACAACCGCTTTTGCAATTCGGTCTTGGTCCCAGTTGACGGCAACTCCAATTTTGCCAACTCACGCCTAAGGCGATCCACAACTCTCTCAATTCTTCTCTCAACTTAATTCCATTATTTTATTTTAAAGACAGTCCCACTTCTGACACCAATTTTTACGTTTTTACCTTTTTTAAAACGTGTATTTATTAATTATAATCCTTTATTCAACACAGTTTTATTTTTGTTTTACAAGCAATAACAATTTTCTATTCTTAATTACTCTTTCTGTTTACTACTTTGTAAACAACAACAATTACTCGACAAATCTTTCTACTTAAAGATCTTTCAACCCGATCGTAGTTACAGCTTAGGTTCGATCACAACCTTTTCAACCAGTTATCCACACTTAACTCTCTCTACTGAGTTAGCTCCAACTAAACTGGTTTTTTACTTCACGATTCACTTCACGAGTTTACTCCTTTTAAACTCTCTTGACACATACTGTACTCGCTAAGTTTACTTTACTTAAACCGATTGTTGTTTGCATCGATGTGCTTTTTATATGGCTGAGTAAACAATACTTCGAAAGCTCTCGAACGTCTCGATATCTCAGGTAGATTCCATTTCTTTCTTTTAATTTCTTTTTAGTTCTTTTGTAACCATGCATATGCAGCGTTGTCGTTGTGACACTAAAGTATCACTTTTGACCCTTTTTCATGCCAATGACACTTTTTATGACCTTTTTTTAATGTATCCCTTTTTGACCCTTTTTGAAAATGAGTAAAAGTACTAAAATTCCTCACGGAAGTTTTCAGCACACTTAGCTTTTATATATGTATGTATTTTGTAACATACATGAGTTTTGTCATCATATGTACGTATAAAAATTGCATTCGATATTATTATTACAACAACTGACTTTTATGCAACTGTCATATTCTATGCAGACCTATGTATTTTTTCATACAAAGTTTTAGAATTGCGTAAAATGATGATCAACTGTGAGCAGCGTTGCCGTTTAGATCATTTCTAACTAAAATTTTTTTTTCGATGTGTGGATGTTTACTTTTTTTTCTTTCAAAGTAATAAAAAAAATTGTTTTTACGTTAAATGGTTGGAGCAATAATTCTTTTTCTGTTAAAATTGAAAAACAACAAATAGATTTATTAAAAATAGTAGAACTTCGAGAATTTAAAATTTTAGAGTCCATTTGATTAGGAACACATACTTAAATGCATTTTATTTCTTCCCTTTTTTTGAATTTTTTTTGATTGTACCATAACTTTTTGGAAAATAAAAAATTTATTTCTATAGACTGATAAAAAGTGATTAGTTTTAACTAGAATATAACTTTTTCTTTGTTAGAGAGTAACACCAAATGAGGGGAGACTATGCAAAAGCAACGGAGGCAAAGTGTTCAGGTTTAAAAATGTTGATAGTTCTTTATCCAATTTGTTACTTTTTATTGAAATTTGGTTAGAAAAAATTAAAAACTGTGGCAGCACTGACTTGGAGTATGCCCTGATTTATGTATGTAATTCGGCTACAGTTTTGACAGTGGGAAGCTTTTATATATGTATTTTAATAAATTTCCATTTAATTTAGAAGTTTAGCCGTTAATCTTAAGCGTGCCATCCATATTCACATACATTCATATATGCAACAAAATAAATTTAAATGGACAAGTAAAGTACCACATTCTTAAATATTTAATTATGTAAATACAGTGAACTCTCGATAATGTGAACTAATTAATGTCGGGGTAGTTCGTACTTTCAAATTTGTTCATATTTTCGATTGTGATTTTTTTTATATATATTACTAAGTTATTCTTTCTAAAAATCATTTCTGCAAGGAATGAAAATGTAAAGATTACTAAAAAAAACTTTTTGTAATTTATTTGGAACATAAAAAGTTTTTAAAAATCCATTTTATAAAGAGTACATACGTAGTATGTACATAAAAAACAAACAAAATATTACGACAAAAAAATAAATAAAATTTACAATGAAAAAAGATAGGTACATACATATATAATTAAATATGGAAATAATCGGTTATTATTTTCTGTTTTTTCTTTTGCTCGACCAGCTTATTTACCGCCAATTCCCTGATTTTTTTCAATACTTTAATGTCAGTTTGATCGACCATTTGAAATTCAGCCCATTGGACAGCTTTGTTAAAAATTTCGACAGCTTCTTTGGCTTTAATGTTGTTTTCAGGCGCTTCAATAAAACAGTCGTCATCATCGTCGGACTCTTCAATTAAACCATTTTCATCAAATGGCGTGACGTCCTCACATGTATTATTGATCCAATCTCTAATGTTTACAGCAGTAAATACTTCCTGAGGGCACAATGTCTGTAGAAGATCTGCAGCAGTATTTTCTAAAGATCTAACTTCTGATTGCCGATTTTCTTTTAAAACGCTCAAAGGAACATTAAATTCAGGATCGTCTTCATCATTTACCATATTCAAAATATTTTTCCAGATAAAGTTTCTTTACCAACTCGGTTTCAGGATGCCTCTAGAATAGAAACTCCTTCTTTAAGTGTGATTTTTTTCATCGATTCAAGCAAATCCCCCTCTTTTGCAATAATTGTTACCAGAAGACTGTTCCTATAATGAAGTTTGGTGATTCTAATTGCATTTTGATCCATTAGCTGGATCAGAGCCGTTATATTTGGAGGCATGAACATAGCTTCTATGGAACCATCCTCGGATTCAAGGCCGGATTCTGGTGGATAGGATGGGGCATTATCTATTAGGAGTAAAGCTTTTACTGGTAATCCTTTCTTCGTTAAAAAATCTGTTACCTTAATGAAAAATAAAACAGTAAGAATCCCAATTGAACTATTTTTACATGTTTACTTACCTCTGGCACAAAACAGTTGTGAAACCATTCTTTAAAAATGGAAGAAGTCATCCAAGCAGACTTTGAATTTCTGTAGTTTACGGGACAGATAAAATTTTTAAAACTGCGAGGATTTTTCGATTTTCCTATTACTAAAAGTTTTATTTTATGAGATCCTGACGCATTTGCACAGCATAAAAATGTTATCCTTTGCTTTTCCATTTTTGCACCTGGAGCGCTTTTCTCCAATGACGTTATATATGTCTTTTGTGGGAGAAGTTTCCAATATAGACCAGACTCATCGGCATTATACAACTGATCATTGGATAAGCCCAAATCTTCTATCTTTGCTTTCAATTTAATTTTAAAAGGATTTACGAACTGAGATTGTGCAGAATATTTTTCACCGCTTATCTGAAGGAGCCGAATTCCGTATCTCTTTTTAAATTTTTGTAGCCACCCATCGCTAGCATTGAAGTCATTTCCGTTTTCACCCATGTTTTTGTGAATTTGTTTGACTTTCTCTTTCAACATCAACCCACTTACAGGGAGGTTTTTATTCCGCATGCAAATAAACCACTTATAGAACGATTTTTCCATTTTTGGAAGCTCCATAAAACGTATTGTTCACACATTTTAAAATATTGTCTTTTTTATTTGTTATTGAACATATCGTTGATTTTGCAACTTTATACTTTTTACTTAACACTGTAACACTCGATCCTTTTTTTAAATATTCCACAATTGCGCATTTTTCATTTAAGGATAAAAACTTTCGACTGTTTTTAGACATTACTAATTTTAAAAATAAATTCACGAACCTACCGCAACAAGTTACATAAAGCGACTAGCATTAAATACCTTTAAAATAATGGCATACTATAGTATTTATTAATTCGGGGATTCCCAACATTAAAAATAAATGCTTCTACAAATTAAAAAATCCCCAAAAATTAAAAAAAAATTGTTCACTATTTAGAGCCATTAAACTTTCTTCACTATTTAGAGCGCCCATATAAAAAACTGAGTGTTCACATTAGTGGATAGTTCATTATATTGGATGTTCACATTACCGCGAGTTCACTGTATATTAACTTCTGTGTAAAAATATATTTTAACTTAAGGTTTGTAGTTAAATCCAAAACAATAGATGAGCAGCTGTCTTCATCGAGCAATAGGAATCAAGTGTTGGAGTACAAAAAATTTTCGATTTAGAAATAAATTCATCATCAACCTATCTGCGTTGCCTGTAAACAGTTCCTAAACAACCAAAAATCCCACTTAGATCGTCATTCGAAAACTTCGAAGCATATGACCAACTTCAAACATGCTCATGAAGCGAATGCAATGAAAATAGCTCCATTTGTGCAAAAAAAAAATAAAACTGGCTTTCAAAAGCAAGTTGCAGCAGCTTAAAGAAAATTTTCCTTGAGAATGGTAATTTCAAATCATTCATTTAACTAAATGAACAAGCTGGCAAAATTTAACTCAAGTATTTATCCGAATTCTGCTATAGCAAAGGCGGTAAGTATTTTTGATTAAAGTCATTTTAAAACCAACATTGTGTGTAAATGCTTTATTTTGTACACATATTTTATTTATAGGTAACTTGTTGACGCACGAAAACGAAATAAATTGTTCAATTTTTAGGAAAAGAAGGGATGTCACATATGGTAAAAAATATGAAAAGTGCTTGGTTAAAAAAAACTGTTGACAAATTCTTTCGGTTATTAAAGCCCGAAAATGGAACTGGTGAAGCTATCGCCAAATTACTATACCTAAAATGTTAAAAGAAAACCAAATAGCTAACTTTATTGGATTCCCTACAGATAATGCTTCTACAATGGTCGGTAAAAATAAAGGTGTAGCTACTCTTTTAAAAAACAAAATACCACATTTGTTCTATATTGGTTGCATTTGCCACTCAATAAACTTAGTTAGCAGTTCAGCTCTTACATGTATTCCAGCAGATGTAGAGCACCTGCTTATAAACATTTTTAAATATCTTAAAAGCGCAAAAAGGCAAAGTGAATATAATTGTCTTGAAAATATATTTGATGTGCCCGAGCATAAAATTTTAAGACTGAATGAAACCAGATGGCTGTCATTTGAATCGGTCGCTAAGAGAATATTGGAGCAGTGGACAGTACTGCAACATTTTTTCCAACAACAACTGACTTTCGATTCGTATCGAAATTTTCTCCGTTTGGCAAATTTGGTATTCTGAGTTTAGATTCCGTTCAGTTTTCTTCGATTGTATATATTCTCCGTTTTTCTAAGTTGTTAAAGTTGTGTTATTTTTATTAAACAAGAAATGAAAATATACGTTTATGTTTATGTCGTTTCCAATATATGTATTTAATTAAGTGACTACACGACTACAAATGCTGCTAACGGCAATTGTAGTCGTGTAGCCTGTTCTCATCTATATGCTTGAAGCATAATAATGGCAATATTCATACGATGCATAATGGAGGAAGACCTCGTGTGGCACAATACAAGAAGATAGAAATCAAGAACTTTTCCGAAAAATCCCCTAAAGCAATTTCTAGAGAAGTAAGAACTGAAATTCCTATTATTACTAGAGCATTTAAAGAAAAGTAAGCGATAATGGACTTTAAAGTTATACGAGTACCAAAAAATCCTTTTGTGAACAAAATATACAATCTTGTTTAAATCCAAATGCATACAACAATGAAATATTAAAATACTAATATTTGCAAATGCAATTCTTCTTCATTCCTTTTTCTAAATTCGTTGAATTAACACACACATACATATGTCACAAAATCATTATAGGCGATTCTAACCCTTAAAATTGATTTAACCTTAAACTTCGTGTTTTATGAAAATATTTTTTTCGTGTATACTACTTTATCAAAGGCAATTTTTTAGATTATCAATTTTGTATTTATTGTAATAATATCAAAGTTATAGGAATTTTTTTAAGCTTAAAGGCTTTTGGATGACAAAAAATGTCAGCCTTACTTAATATGAAAAAATCTATTTTCATTTTATCACAAGAAAACAATTTATAAATATCTTTTTTTAATCAAAATTTTTAAATCCGCTATCAATATTATACCACTTATCATTATTTGACCATATTTTAAATTAAAATGTGGACATGATTAATAAAAAAATCGGTTTCTACATTAGTTACTACTTGTAAAACTTAAACTAATAATCTAGAATTAACTTGGAAGGTAACAATTTTTTAATCACTAGCGGAACAGTGTTCTCTATCAATTTGTAATACTGACAGATATCTTTGGCCATAGCGTCATAAAAAATTCTTAATGTGAACAAATTATGTATGTTTATGTTTTTAATTGTAATAGACAAATAACCATTAAAATAGATCGCGTAAAAATCAAATCTGTAGTCTAATCGCCGCTTTAGACTTTGAGTCATTTTGATAATAATTTTTTGTTTTTGGGATTACGGCATTCGATATTGAACAAAAAACACAAGATTTAAAGTAAAAGCTTCCGATAGCTGGTCTTCAATCGAATCACTTTAAACGTTGTTCGATAGGAAAATAACTTTCGTAAACAAAACAAAATATTTTTAAAAGTGCGAAGTCAAAGAAAACTTGTGGAAAATTTATGCTTTTTTTGTTTGTTTATTTTTGAGTTGAAACACAATTAATTACACGGTGCAACAAAAATACCTGGCAAGTGATACTATTTTTCTGATAGGCGCTGCCGAGCAGAACAAGCATCTGTTTTTGAAATATAAGAAACACCTCAAAAATCTCTAGTTACGGATAAAAAGACTGTTTTCGGACCTTCATGCACTTAGAAGCTAATAATTTGCTAAATATTACCCGATCTCTTCGGATTTGGAAAGAAGAGAAACTGACCTTTTAAATAATATACTAATGATATAACCTAACAATTTGAGTTTCGTGTTTATGTTATTTTCGTTTATTATTTACTTATCATTCATATTATAGGCCCGGTTAAAATAAAAATATAATTTTATTAAACACAAATTAATTCTTTATTCAACACAGAAAATAAAATTTGGTTCATCTCTTAACTTATTTTAATAAAATAGAAAATTCAAGTATCTTAGTATAAATTTTGACCGTTATAGTTTCGTACTATTTTAAAAATTGAAATTAATATTGAGTTACATCACCCCTGGCATTTATAACTGTAACGACACGTCTCTCTATGGATTCTATCAAGTCAAAGCATTCTTGAGGAGTAATAGAATCACATATTTCCTGCATTTATTTTTTTTAAACCTGACATGATTGTTTGGGAATCAGCTCTTAGCTATAATTTTCATAATAGCCCAAATTGACCAGATTGGATTTAATTAAGTCTGGACTAGACGATGGCCTTTCCAAAATATTTATGTTGTTGTCCTCAAATCATTTTTTGTTGTTTTAGAAGTGTGAGCTGGAGCTCCATCTTTTTGAAATATGTATTCGTCGAAAGTATCTAAACTTGTCACAGATGGCAACAAATAATTTTCTAAAATAGTTATGTACTTCGAAACATATACTGTCAATTCTATAAAACTAAGGTTTCCTAAGCTCTTTGCGAACATGTGTTGCAATTAAGTAAGGTTTCGCTTTTACCTAAAATATGGAACACTTCCTTCACTCCTTCCTTATAACAATTAAATCGTAAATCAACTCATACTTACTTTGTAAAATCAGTATTTCAGTTTGTTTTAAATATTTTCTGGTTGTTTCTCGTCTTATGGTTCTTTCTATTAATGATCACTCAGCAGCCAAACATCAAATGGCACTTCTCATACTTTTTTATTATACGGTCCAATGACCGTCTATCACGTTGCGTGATATTGGTAATTTTTCCATAATTTTTATAATTCGTGTCTAATGAATTGTTTTCCTTATAGGATTTGAAAATGTACTGCACAGTAGATATTGACAAATTTAATTCTGTTCCAATATGCTTATAAGACCTTTATTCACTCTTTGTACAATCAATTCACGTACCTCTCTTGCAATAGCGTGTCCATGTAGCATTTTATTTTAAAATTTCTATAATTTTTAATGTATAAGACTTGACTGTACTCAAGCTTAAAGCAACAGCAACAAAAAAACCAACTATACTAAAATATACAATAGAAAAAAATATATCAACTACTCTCGAAATTATACATTAAAAAAGTAAAAAAGGACTCATATAACCGCCGTACGAAACTCAAATTGTTAGAGGTGTATATGTCGTTTAAGTAGCCTTGAAAATAATTTTTTCCACATTTTTCAAGTTTATATTAGTTTTCGTGCACTATTTTATATAGAAACGGTACTATTGATGAATTAATTAAGGAACTATATAAACTTATGAATATAATAAGATTTACTGTTTAGAAGCCCGTTGGAAATTGACGGAGTTATTAATTTTTTTTGTAAAGCAACTGTTAGTAAGGCAACTGTTAGTAAAGCAACTTAGGTCTGTTTCTCTTTTTTCCAAATCAGAAAAGAAACTTAAAATCGGGTAATATTCAGCTAAGTTGTTAAATTATAAGTGCATGAAGGTACGAAAAACCGGTTTTTTGCTCGTAACTCGAAAGTTTGGAGGTGTTTTGAAAATACTAAAAACAGATTCCTCTTATACTCGACAGCGCCTATCAGAAAAATAGTATCATTTCAAAGGTATTTTAATTTCGTTCTTTGTCGCACCGTTATTTTAAAATTTTAGAACAGGTTTAAAAAATATAATTTAAAACAAGAAATACAAAAGCCATACTCACGTCTTGATACCGATTAATACAATGGCTTGGAACTCAAAGGGCCAATGATAATATTTTGATGTTTAGATTTAATCATTACATTAGGTTTCTCAAAGTTTAATTTAACCCAGAACAGCTACATAAGACTTGCCAACGTAAAACGGTTCATAAATGTTTTGACAATATATAAAAATTAACTTCAATCGCAATTTTCTAAAAAGTAATTATTTTGATACGTCCTTTTAGTTCCAAGCCACAGAAATAATTGTTAATTCATATTATATTAATACAAACGGCCGTAATCATAATGAAAATCTAGCACTTGCTGTTGTGTTTGCTAAACTCAGATCAACAACCTTTCAAACACTAAGAGCCACTTTTTGAGTTTGAGATTAGCGAATAAATTAACTTTAATCTTTTATTTCATTTTTTGAGCTGACATTATCTTAATTTTAATCGTCAGTTTAAACGGCCGATGTTGGTGGATAACTTTAATCCAAAATTGTCAAAATACACAACTGTTTTATAAACAGCTGGTAAAAAGGCGAACAAAATGGATATTTCAAGTGGTGATGAAGATTTAGGTGATCTTTAAGTATTTGAAAACATCAATAAAACAATGAAGAAAAAAGCCAAGAACAATTAAAATATATTCATATTATTTTAATTTGCATAACGACACAGAATTTATGCAAAAGTTCGGTTGTCTAAAAGCTTATTGTTCTGAAGCCGTATGACATTTGCATAAAAATTATTGTCACTTTTGTTGCTCAGTATGGCAGTATTGCAGTATTTAATCTACCACCCAAAAACGTAAAATTCAATTAGTCCTGGATTACCTTAATTTTTTAACTAAATCTTAAGCTT